>SNVD02004275.1:0-197881 GCA_013180625.2 Boswellia sacra
TTTCTTATGTTAAATTTGGTCACTCAGTTGAAAATTTCTTTGTCAGATGTATTTGTACTTTGAAATAAAGAATTGCAAGGAGAAGTAGGCTTCAGTACCTGAGCAAATAGATGATGTGATGTTGTTTGTTCATAGCCTTTATAGCCCAGTAGGAAGGGAATTAGAGTGATATTGTATGAGACGCGTGTAGACTTATAAAAAAGGAACTTAAAAAAATATGACCCCCAAAAGAATCTAGTATAAACATTTCAAGCCCCCCAACGACATTGTATTGGTCACATTACAGGAACAGTATCAACAAGTACCACACTATTTCACATCACATTCACACAGCATCAACAAGAAGCAAATGTAATACGCAAAGAGAGTTAAAGTTATGCTATGTTAATTTTAATCAGGGTAATTTAAAATCTTATGCTATATTAGTGTTTGTTGACTGCATGACTCTGGTTTGCAACTATTTTTCTGTCTTTTGTTTGCTTCATGAATGTTGTGTCAGATTCTTTGAAGGGAATTGAACTTTTTCTATGTCATATGCTGTTAAAGTTGTACTGAGGAATCTCTGTGAAGTGAGTGTATGATTTATATGGTGGATCTTGGAATCGCTGTAACAGCTTGATTTGATGAAATATTTAAGTAGATGGCTATGTGATGGTAACTTTCTTGACGACAAATAAACCTTATGGACTGGAGGAGATTTCCTAACCTTTAAAAAATTTACTTAGAACGTTTAGAAAACTGTAGTATGCTTTTAGCTTTAGATTTGATTTTCTTTTTATTTGATTTTTAAAGTTTTAACTTTGAATTTTAACTTGATAACAAATCAATTGGAGACTGGACTGTTCATCTATGTTATTTATTGCTTGCTATGCATTTCTTGCATTCTATTATGTATACTTTTAGATATCAATCTAATCTTGGTTTGACATGAAGAGTTTAGAAATGCCTCTGTTTACTATTTTTGCATTGTTGTTACTTGGGCATGGGTCTTAATTCATGACTTCCCTTAATATTCTTTCTTTCTTGTTTGTGGATTCTTTTACCGCGTAGTCCTGTCATACACTAGTGCATTTGTCCAATCCATTGTCTGTACTGAATTTCTTGCTTCTTGTGATGGTGGAATGGACTGGATACTAAGGTGGAAAAGTCAAGGAAGCAGTTGAAGGAAAGGAAAAACAGGGCAAAGAAAATTCGAGTGTAAAGAAGGTAATAAAGCCTTTTCATTCTGCAATTTGAATTCAATTTTTATTGTTAGATCTCTGCCCCTTTTTTATCTTTCCCTTTACATGTTAGAAGACTTTTTTATCTTTCCCTTCCGCTTCATCGACTAGTTTGTCTATTTAAAGAACTAATAATTTATAATTTTTTTTCCTTTCATAAACATGTGTCTAAGAAATCTGTTGACTTAAAGAATCTTGATATTATGCTAAAAAATCACTTGCTCTTAAGCTTTTAGGTAAAGTTTAAAATTAATATTTTAACTTCTAAAAATAAATTTTTGTAGTTGTTGTTGGGTAGAGTCACAGTTATATAAGAAAAAAGAAATTGTATCTTTGTGTCGTATATTCTTGGATTTTAATCATCAGTGCTATCAAATTTCATAATTAATTGTAAGAATTTACTACATAAATTGAAAGAAAGAAAGAAATTATAATTTAAGAGAATTATTAGTTCTATAAACAACATTTTCGAGAATTGCAAGAGACCAATCGTCTGTCACATTTAGATCAACAAAAATCCCATCGAAGGCGAAGGCATCGATCTTTTTTGTATGCTTATATAAATTTCATGGTAGTTTTTTCAAACAATGTGGCTATTAGAGAGAGTTTGTAGAAATTAATTAGAATTTGTTCAGTAAACAGGGGGCTTGTTTATTTTAAGATCATGACACTAGCTAAGCTAATGAAAATACAAACTGCAATAAAATTATATGCTATGTCTTCCGGGCATTTCCTGTGAGAGTGAATTGTACTAGGGAGTATATGTTAAAGTTAAGCTCACATTATAAGCTTTATTTTTTTTAAAAAGTAATAAACTTAACATGATATTGAAGTGTTGTAACCTAATGATGGTAGGTTCAAATCCTCGTATGAGTCTTTCAGAAGTTTCTTTTAATTTTAGTAAAACTCTATATTATTTTTGTTGTTTAATTAGTCAAGTATAATCATAAGAGACGAACATATATAATCTTTTCAAGATAAATTATCAAAAATCATAATCAGTCAAGTATAGTCATAAGATACAAACAGAATCTGTTCAAGATAAATTATCAAAAATCATAAAAAGAATGTTGTTGTCGAGTTGGCTGAGCGCTTGGCAACTCAGCTTTAGTTTGTAACTTGGTGTTAGCTCTATCGATATGACAAGTCTTTTAGTAGCATGCGTAGATTAAAACTTATTCAAAATAGTATGCTCATGTTTTGATACTGAACTTGATTACCTATGAAAAATTAGGATTTTAAAGGAAACAGTAACTTCCCCCCAGATGAAAAAATCCCTTCTATTTATGTAAAAATTTGAAACTTTAAAATTGTTTATAATTTATTAATTACACTCATAATCGCAGCTCTCCAAATTGGAAAAATTGCTGGTAAGTAGGTTTAATATGATCATAAAGTGAGTGAGATATAGAGGACAAAAAAATGGAGCTGGAGTGTGTAGTTGAGAACTTATAATTCACTTAAGATAACCTCATGTCACAATTAGTATGGATTTGAAACAATCAACACACAATAAATATATGTAATATCCAACTACTAGCACATACAATTCTTTGAATTCGATAATATTGTATATAGAAGGTCAAAATTGTTCTGAAATTAAAAAAAGAAAAAAATCTATTATATCGAAGTCATGCTCAGGTATGTCTTGTTTGAGTTTCCAAGTAGCTAGCTTATAAACTAAGTGCCACATGAGACATGTCAGTACTTGTTTGAGCTTCCAAGTACCTAGCCCGCTCTCTCCCCTATCGCTCTCATCATTCTGTCACTTGAAACACTCTGACAAGCCCTTTTATCGCTCAGTCGCTCGCTGCTCAGTCACCGATCATCGGTTAGTTGCTGTGCGCCCTCTCTCTGCTCAGTCAGCACAGCTAATTAGTAAGTGATTTTGTTGTTCATTTCAATTGATTTGATTATTTTTTACAAACTTCTTTCTTTCTCTCTTCTACAGTTTTTCCTTCTTACATCTGCCTGGATCTCTATCTTTTATCTTTGCATTCTTTCTTCTCCTTCACAAATCATTTCTTGGTTTCTCTTTTACCAAGTTACTCTCTCTCTGTGTCTCTCTCGCCTGTCTCTATCTCTACTCGTCTCTTGATTTGATCTCTCTTTGTCTTCATTTTTATTTGTTTGTTTTTCTACTTTGTTGTTAGATACTAGGTTGTGTTTGCTTGATTTGGTAGTTTTTGCCACGTTTTTGTTGTTCTTTATTTTATTTTATTATTTCTTCACTTGAGGCTAGACGTGAGAGTAAGAAAAAATCAATTGTTATATTAAAGAGTAAAATCAATTGTTATGAGCTTCCAAATAGCTAGCTTATAAACTAAGTGCCGCATGAGACATGTCAGTAATTGTTATATTAAAGAGTCAAATATGGTAAAATAATTAAATTGTGACAACATTTTTTAACAATAATTTAAAAAATTGGACTAGTGATTTTCCTCTCCTCTTTTCTCACTTCAACTCTCTTGTCTGTTGGTGTTCCCTTTCAATATTTTCCTTATTTTGAGATGAAGGATAGTAAATGATGATGAACAAGGGTTCGTGGTAGTGATGGTTGATGCTGATGCGCGGCAGTGAAGATATCAAATTATTTTGCAACCAGCTCACTTTTAGTAAATCTTAAATTTTTTTAGATAAGTATTTTTATTATAGATAGAGAACTATTTACACAAAAGTTTTTGGCATGAGAGTTGTTCATATAGGAAGTTGTCAACATACGGATGATAAAGTAGCACATGGAACAGAGTACTTTATCATTTTGACTTGACTATTGCAGCGCTTGGTATCTAATTTCTCCTTTCTTTTCCTTATAATCTACTTGATTATTATTACAAAGTTATCAGCTGTCCATTTGCATTTGACTACTCATAAACACTCAATTTAAGTTAATGATAGTTCCAGTAATGGCCCAGTGGTTGTCACCATAACCCATGGCTCTTATTACACAAGCTGAAACATGATCTTTTGGTCAAAAATACAGACCACCAAGGATGATTATAAAAGTCATTCGGAATAAGCCACTTTACATATTTTCTTTATATTGTGTCCATAGGTCAAAAATAGGGAGAAATGAATATATGCTAAGATGATTCTTTCTACTATTTTTGAGACTTATGCGCAAGATCGTAGCATGTATTATGATTTATTTATGTTTTGTTTTGTTTTTGGGGATTGAAATAAATTGCATTATACCTTCCAAATGTCTGTATTTGCTGTGTGCAATTAACATGTACTTCTCTTTTGCATTATACCTTCCAAATGATTAACAGATGATTCCGTGTCATAACTCTGGAAAAATTTCAATTCATTCAGTGATTGTCACATGATTAGTTTTGAAGTACTCAATTGTCATTCTCGGATGAGTCATCTTGATGTCTAATAGCTGGCTTTTGGATTGTATTAGGGTTGGCAAACAAGAAAACAGTTACAATTCAACCTGGGAAAAATCAATCTGTAGTGCTTGTAACTATTAAGTCTAAGAAACACAGTAAACCTGCTGCTTTGCTTCACATATCTATAAAGAGAAAAGAGTTCCGCCGGATGCCAAAGGCTGTAACATACCAGGTAACTAAAGATTATTTATGATTGATGGTTTTGATTGTTTATTGTTGTGTAAATTCTCTATGTGTATATACCTGCTATGGTTGATAAAGGTATTGGGTGAAAGTTCATGTGGTCAATAGTTTTTTAAAGTTTAATAGTGTTTTGGAAGGGATCGTTTACTAGAATGTTTAATTTATTTTTCCCCTCACTTTTTTATGGTGGTTTGTGATTGGAAATCTTTCACTTACATATCACACTCATCTAATTCATACAATGCACAAGAAATTCCTCCATGCTCTTGCTTTACTTGTCCATTTCACCTTTTGTTTTAAATTATTCTTGGTTCTGTGTATGTGTTGAAGAAGTATTATAATATGAAGCTGATAAGTGTCTATTTATATATCATTTTCATATCAATTCGTCCATGTTTCTTTGCTATATTCCTTGGTATTTTTATGTTTTTGTGTGGTTTTGATGTTTGTAGGAGTTTTGGAGCAACTTGCACAAAAATGAGTAAAACCCTTCATTTTCACCTCTGCTAGTCAACCATCTTCTCGGATTTAATTGTATTGATATACAATGAACCCGATGACATATCATATACCGTTGAAAAGCTCTCGAAGTCTACTTTTTGGAGAAATTTACGTTTTTATGAATCCATTCAGTGTACCGAAAGTTGTAATCAAAACAGTGTGAGAAGTGTAGAAATGTAATTCCACACATCACTGTAGCATGTTATACGGACACTGTAGCCGTTACTGTACAGAGTATTTAAACACATTTTTTAGGGTTTTTTTCATACCTTGAAGAGGGGAAACGTGTGGGAGGCTGCAGCTCTGGAATTTTTTCATCTCCTGGAGTTCTTGAAGGAGAAAGGAAGCTTGGAAAGAGGAAGAACTACAATCCAAAGAGAATTACATCAAATTTGCTAAGTTTTTCCTTCCCTTTCATTTTCTGGAATGTCTCCATGTTGTATTGTATTTACCACGTTCTTAAACATGTGTAACTGAATCTGAATTGGTTGAGGGTGATTTCAAAGCCCCTGATATGGTTTTTGTAAGTTGATTGTGCAAGAAGTTGTTATCCAATTCTCTAATTGAAGTTGCTTGTATTTTCCCATATCTAATGCTTATGATTGCTTACTGATTGTATTTGGAATGGCCAACTGAATATAATCTGGTTGTTGTCTATTGCTAGATTAGAAATCTTGATCCGTAATTGTCTTGAATTTCTAATCCTTAGTAGCAAAATTGTGATCAGAGATTGCAATTGGAAAATACAACCTAGGTTAAATAATCCGAGCTTGTGTGATTTATTGCTTAGATCAACCTATCTTTCTCATCGTAATGCATCCATTGAATTAAATTTAGAGAGCTTGTTCTAGGTTGTTTAATGGATAGAGATTAATAAAGAGCCTGTTTTTTTTAACAACAAAGTAAGGAAAGATTGGGATAACAGAGCTTGTTGTTATCTACGGTTGATAATTTCAATACTGTAATTGGATGACAATTCTATGATTAATTCGCAAATCCATATCTTGTGGTAGAGAAGAATCCCTTAACCAGTTTTCTCTCATTGATCTTTTTATCAAATTACCTTCTGTTTTGGGGTTATTCTTAATTTGGCATTCTTGGTCATCTAGTTAATCAACCAACAAAACCCCCCCTTTAGTTAATTGTTGCTGGAAATAACAAATTCAATTAGAATCAATCCTCGTGGGAACGATATCTTACTTATCACTTTATTACTTTTGCGACTAGTATACTTGCTAGTTTCGAACGCATCAAGTTTTTGGCGCCGTTGCCGGGGATTGATTTTTCTAATCGATTTGTTATTTTGTTTTCATTGTTGATTCATATTTTCTTTGTTTTTCTTTTCTGATTGTTTGTGTTTAGACAACATGGCAGTAAACTTCTATCAATTCAGTAGCGGATTTGAGCCACAAGTACCATGGAGAGTAACTGAGGTAAGCACTTGTCTCGAACATTGACTTCAACAACTGTTCTGATCTAACCTCATTGTGGAAAACAAATGTGGCTGTAGGAAGTTATGCAAAAATCTTGATGAATGTTGGATATGATAGTTCTACGATGGAGGCACTCCAATCGACAGGTATCCGACTTTACAAGAAGAATATATGGAACAAGCCATGCCATGGATGGATTTCCAGGACAAACGAGGCAATGGTATGATCCTTTCTCTAGCACTTACAATGCTGGATGGGAAGATCAACATAATTTCAGTTACGGGAATCATCAACCAATCACTCCAAATGTGATACCAAATCGGCCACAAAGTTTCAATCACCCTAGAGTGCAGCAACCATTTTCAAATGCGAACCACCAACATGCCACATCCAGCACCGCAGGTGCCCAGTCGTGTCGTTGCAAAACTCAGGTATGTCTCTCGGAAGATATTGTTAATGCAGTTGCCACTAACACAATGCAATTCCAGCAGGAAACTGGGGCAAGTATCCAAAACCTGGCAAATCAAATGGGATAATTGGCTACTAGCATGAGCAAATTCGAGGGCCAAGGCTCAGAAAAATTTCTTCTCAAACGGTGATCAATCCAAGAGAGAATGATTGTGCGATAACTTTGTGAAGTGGAGAGCAAATTCGAAATGGAGAGCAAATGGAAACCGGGGCAAGTATCCAAAACCTGACAAAGAAATCACAAATTGATGAAGGAGATGACACCACTTCCACCATGAACACACTCATCTTCTAGAGTAGAGTCTCAAACTCAAATTCCTTCTTATGTTAGCTCTTCTCACCATTTCCTAGGCAGATTTGCAAATCAGATGAAGGATGGAACCTGAACAGAGATGTCCTGGAGACCTTTCACACAATTCGAGGTAAATATATCACTTCTGGATGCTATCGAGCAAGTTCGCTGGGTCGTTTGTACAAAATTTCTCAATGAGTTATGCACCAACAGAGAAAGTTGAAGGAAATGAGAATGTAAGTGTGGGGGCAAATGTGTTCAGCTGTATTGCAGAAAAGAGAAGTTCCTTGACTAAAATGTGGCAGAAGCTCCAGGTCGTTCACATTCCATGGCACCTTGTTATACCGAAGTTTAAGAAGTGCTGTATGTTGAGATGTAGGAGCATCTATTAATGTCATACCATATTCTATTTATGCTTCTTTAAATCTTGGACCTTTTGCGAAAACTGGTATTACCATTCAGGTTGCTGATCATTTTAATGCATATCGCAAAAGAGTTGTGGAAGATGTGCTTGTGCAGGTGAATCAATTGGTTTTTCCAGCAGACTTCTATGTCCTTAAAATAGAGGATGAGACATCTCCTAATCCAGCACCGATTCTTTTAGGGAGGCCATTCTCGAAAACTGCTAGAATCAAGATTGATGTTCATTATAGCACTTTCACCATGGAGTTTGATGGCAAAGTGATCCATTTCAATATTTTCGAGGCAATGAGTGAGCACATAGGGACGGAAAATTCCAAAGAACCAAGAAGGTTGATACAAGTGTCCAAAGAAATGGAGGAAGCTATGGCATGCTTAGATGAGACGATAGCTATAATCACAAACAGGTATGATGTTTCGTACATTGAATTGCCTTTATCTAATGAGAAACTTCTTCCTTCTGTGATGAAAGCCAATACCTTGGAGCTTAAGCTACTTCAAGATTATTTGAGGCATGTGTTTTTGGGTGACAAAGATCCTTTGCTAGTTACAATAGAAATGGGCCTTGCACCACTACAAGAAGAGAAACGCGTCCGAGTACTTAGAGTTCACAAAACAGCTATTAAGTGGACGATTGCTAACATCCAAGGCCCAACCATATGCATGCAACAATTCTTGTTGGAAAAAGGATCCAAGCCCACTAGAGAAGCACAGCAGAGATTGGACCCTCCCATGATGGAACAAACGTCGGGCTGAGGACGTTAAACCAAGCGCTTATTGGGAGGCAAACCAATGTTTTTTAAAAATAAAAAAAAAAAGAAGAAAAGAAAAATAAAATGAGGTAATAATGATCGAGTTTTGTGTCTCAAGGAGAGTCCTTTCGTAGGCCATCAAATTGATCAGGTTTTATCTCTCTTTGCCATCTGTCTTATTTGTTTTTATATTTCTTTTACTTGTTTTTGACTTTGTTTGCTATTGTGTTGTTATCTCTTTTATGTGTCTTTAGTTTCGTTTCTGCTCTTTTCTTTTCCTTCTTTTTGTTTAATTTGATTATTCTATGCTTTGAGCTCATTTGTGCAACAGCTTGAGGAAACATCCAAACGGGAGTTGAAGCCATTGTTTGAAGGTTTGAAACGTGCATATCTGGGAGAAAAACAAACTCGATCGCATTATCGGTAATATCTCTTCTTTTCTCCTCTTCAATGGATGCCGATATCTTTTTGTCGAACCTTCGTAAATATTTTCCTTCACTTCCTCAAAATGCTGTGTTTAAAATTTATAAAGTACGGATGACTAGACTTTGGGCGTTGATGCTCCTAAATGTGCCTGCTGATATCCGATGGCTTATCGAAGCCAAGGTGAGATTGTCCGGTGAGCCGGACATTAATCTCGCAAAATACATGCCTGGTCTAGGAAAGAGCTACTCCGCCAAGAGGCGAAGAGCGAAAAGGTTACAAGTATGTTATAAATGTGCTAGATGGACTTGTAACCAGAATTGTCGTTCATTAGGTTTTGCGTCCAGGAATAGAGAAGATAAACTTTCATTTATTAAGAATGGTTTGAGTAATGAGTCACTGGATAATGTTTTGTTGACTCTCGAGCCACATTCTTGTGGACTTGTTCAGCGTGAATTGCTAAATCTGTGGACACAATTTCGTGATGAATTGCAGTGTTATAGTCTAGGGAATCTGACTAAAAACGACCATGTTTGCCGGTTTATAAGAAAAATGGATGGGAAGCAAATCCCCAACTCATAGAAGGCGTTTCAGCCATTACTAGACGTAAAACCAGAGGAAGATGTGAGCCACAATCACAACTACTTGTATATTTGAATGTGTGTTGTTGTTGTAGAATTTTTTTTTCTTGTTTCGTTTGATCTGATTATCAATGTTGTTTTTGTGTTGTTGTTGTTTGTTGATTTTGTTTGTTTTAATTTCAAGTTTTCTTTTTGACAAACCATATGACTACCCTATGGCATAAGTACACGTGGGAGACAAGTGTGGAGGTATTGTCAACCTCCACCGAAAGTGTATCTCTATTTTTTATGCTTCACGTGGGAGACAAGTGTGGGGGTTTTGTCAACCCCCGCCGAAAGTGTATCTCCATTTTCCATGCTTCACGTGGGAGACAAGTGTGTAGGTTTTGTCAAACCTCGCGAAAGCATATCTCATTTTTTCAAATCTTGGGGCGATAAATCTGCATCGAGCAACCCCCAACGAAAGTATGTCCCCATGTGTCAAAATTTGAGAGTTTTATGGGTGTATATATACATTCTGCATATTTTCATATGTCATTCCATAACCTGTCTTGCAATTGAAAAGCATAATATCTAACGTGTCTTACACAAGATTAGAGCACTTGTAGAAATGGAGAAAACACCAATTCGGCGATTCCGCAATATATGCTTATTTTGCGGATCGCAATTTGGTAAAGATGGAGAGTTTACAACAGCAGCTCTTGATCTTGGTAGGACATTAGCTGCGAGGGGTATTCATTTGATTTATGGAGGGGGTAGTCTTGGGTAAATGGGGTGTGTGTCGACAGCTGCATCCTTGGGAGGAAGTAAAGTTCTCGGCATTATCCCTAAACCATTAGCTGTGCGAGATATCATAGGCAACACAATGGGGGAAGAGTTACAGGTCTTTAGCATGCATGAGCGTATTGCACATATGGTCATTAAATCTGATGCATTTATAGCTTTGCCCGGTGGTTATGGTACATTAGAGGAGATATTTCAAATCACCTCTGGGGCACAGCTAAACATCCATCGGAAACCCATTGGTTTGTTAAATGTCAATAATTTTTTGGATGGTTTGTTGTCTTTTCTTGATCAAGCAGTAGAAAAAAACTTCATCTCATAGTCGGCGAGGCAAATCCTGGTTACAGCTTCAACTGCAGGAGAGTTAATTGACAAACTACAAGAATTCGTCTATTCACCTAATCCAACAATGGCTCGGATAAATTGGTTTAGAGAAGGCAACAAAAGGCGTCAACTGGATTTAACCCTCCATCTGTAATCTCTATTTGTTGGTTTGCTTAGTTTTTGTTTGCTTTCTTTTTAGTGTGTTTATTTGAGATTTTTCATGTCGTTTCTTTTGAGCTTTTTCAGGTTATTTCTTTCGTCCCAGGTAATATTTTCTAATCTCGGTTTTTAGAGTGGTGGCTTAAAAAGTTCAAGTTCTCTTGAAACGCATTCTGGATCTCTTCAATCCATAATGGCTGAATAAGGAGGCTAACTTGTAAACTTTGTAGACCCATTCTAACTAACTTGTTTTGTTTGCTGACTTGTTGAACTTTGTTATTTTATGAGTGAGTTTAGTTTTGCGTAATTTAGAGTTGTTATGTGTTTTTATCTTTATCAGTTTTGATTTAAAAAAAAAACAATTGTGGAAAAACCTGAGAATGGCAGAATATGGGGTTTCTTTAACCCTTGAAACGCATTCTCTCTAAATAAATCTGTAGTTTGTTTATTTCATGTTATTTGAAATGTCTTGTTTCTTGTTTTGTTCTTTCATAATAAAGGTATATAGGCTGGAAACCTTAAGTCTGCGGGCTACTGGTCCTAAGGATTGTTGAAATATACAATCTTGACTCAGGTGTAACAACGCCACGTACCTCTTTTCTTGCATTTTGTGGGTCGATGATAAGATAATGATTGTATGAAGAATAACTCTTGGAAAATGATAAATGATGCATGGATCTGTGTGCTTGAAATGTTTATTGGTTTTCGCTTTGCTTTTGATTCCTTGCGCAACATTGAGCACTGAGCTATTATCACTGAGTTATTTGTTCACTTAGAGAAAGTTTATGTAATTTAAATGTTTCTTCAGATTTCAATGAATTCTAGAACTTGTTGATGGTCACTCGAGGCGAAATCCTAGACTGTGCAACATTGGGGAAATGATTTAGGCCATCTTTGGACCGTTTGAGCCTTAATAGCCAACCTTGACTGAAATTGATCCCTAGTTACCCCTTTGAGCCTCTGTAAGCCTTTTTCTTTGTTAACTCACTAAAAGATTTCCTAACCTCAAATGAATGTGTTCCAAACAGTTTATCCCTTACCTATGAGCATGTAGATCATTCACAATTAAATTCTGAGCTATGTTCTCGTTTTGGGAAGTTAGAGGAGGTTGGGATGTGTCATGAGCAATGCAAGTGAGTTCTATTATGTTTGTAAAAAAAAAAGAAAAAAAGAAAAAAAAAGCCAATCTGTACTTATCGTCCACGTACTTACACATTGAGGACAATGTGTTGTTTAAGTGTGGGGGAGGGGACGTGTAATAAAAAAAAAGAAAAAAAGGAAAAAAAACAGAAGAAAAAAAATAACAAAAAAAAAAGAAGAATAATACTCTCTTGAAGAGATCTAAACTTTAAGTGTTCTTAAAAAGAATGAAACAACAAAGTGTGGGGGGTAGTTTTCTTTTGTTTTCTGCCACAAAAAAAAAGAAGATTGAGTGTTCTAAATAAGTTTGGGGAAGTAACCTGGTGAATTGAAATAAAGTTGTGTTATAGGGTTGAGCTCTACATAGTCTTGAATGATTTATGTGTTTATGGGTGATTTGAGCCAAATTATTATCCTTTATCATGCCTTCACCCAAGCGAAATGTTACAAGCTTAATAAAGCCCTACTTGATCTTAGTGTTGTACTTGTCTACTTTGGTGGAGAGTGACTGAAACGCTAGGCCTATGGAGTTCATTTTTACCACACATCTTCACTATAAATATGATTTCATTTTTTATGCATAAACTCATCCGGGTTACAAGTGATCAGGTGAGAATGGCTCTACACACACACCCTTGAGGAATTGAAGTGAAGCGAAACTAATCTTTCGGATAAAATTCTTGATCAAGTGCATTATTTTGAAGTTTTCCTTGGGTTATAATTAAGTACACTCTTTGAGGCCTATTTGCAAGTTGAAGCATTTGTGTGTTTTAATTTTTCTTTGATTCTGTTTCGGTTAGTTTTGTTTCATATCGTTGTAGGTGGCGAGGACTAGCAAAGTCAAGTGTTGGGGAAATTTTGATAAGTGTCTATTTATATATAATTTCATATCAATTCGTCCATGTTTCGTTGCTATATTCCTTGGTATTTTGATGTTTTTGTGTGGTTTTGATGTTTGTAGGAGTTTTGGAGCAACTTGCACAAAAATGGAGTAAAACCCTTATTTTCACCTCTGCTAGTCAGTGATCTTCTCGGATTTAATTGTATTGATATACAATGAACCCGATGACATGTTATATACGTTGGAAAGCTCTCGAAGTCTATTTTCTGGAGAAATTTACAGTTTATAAATCTATTCAGTGTACCAAAAGTTGTAATCAAAACAGTGTGAGATGTATAGAAATATAATTCCACAAGTCACTTTAGCATGTATAATACGGGTCACTGTAGCAAGTCAACTGTAGAGAGTATTTTTAAACACATTTCTAGGTTTTTATTTTCCGAACTTGAAGAGGGGAAAACGTGGGAGGAGCCTGCATTTCTAGATTTCTCTCATCCCTTGGAGTTCTTGAAGGAGAAAGAAGATTTTGAAA
Source organism: Boswellia sacra (assembly GCA_013180625.2). Taxonomy (NCBI): domain Eukaryota; kingdom Viridiplantae; phylum Streptophyta; class Magnoliopsida; order Sapindales; family Burseraceae; genus Boswellia; species Boswellia sacra. Next base: position 13,448 of record SNVD02004275.1, read on the forward strand.
GAGGAGGAACTACAATTCCAAGAAGATTCATCTACCAAGAAGATTTTCAAAGAATTTGCTAAGTTCTTTCTTTCCTTTTCAATTCTGGAATTTCTTTGTATTGTATTTGTTATTCTGATTGAATATGTGTAACTAATCTGAATGGTTGAGGGTGATTTCAAAGCCTTGATATGGATTTTGTGAGTTGATTGTGCAAGAATTGTATCCAATTCTCTAATGAAGTGCTTGATTTTCCATATCTAAATGCTTATGATTGCTTACTGATTGTATTTGGAATGGCCAACTGAATATAATCTATTGTTGTCTATTGCTAGATTAGAAATCTTGATCCGTAATGTCATGAATTTCCAATCATTAGTAGCAAAATTGTGATCAGAGATTGCAATTGGAAAATACAACCTAGGTTAAATAATCTGAACTTGTGTGATTATTGCTTAGATCAACCTATCTTTCTAATCGTAATGCTTCCATTGAATTAAACTTAGAGAGCTTGTTCTAGGTTGTTTAATGGATAGAGATTAAATAAAGAGCTTGTTTTATTTAACAACAAAGTAAGGAAAGATTGGGATAACAGAGCTTGTTGTTATCTACGGTTGATAACTTCAATGCTGTAATTGGATTACAATTCTATGTTAATTCACAAATTCATATCTTGTGGCAGAGAAAGAACCCTTAACCAAGTGTCTCTCATTGATTTTTCATTCAAATTAACTTCTGTTTTGTTATTCTTAATTTGCATTCTTATTTCATTTAGTTAATCATTCAACAAAAACCCCCCATTTAGTTAATTGTTGCTGGAAATAACAAATTCAATTAGAATCAATCCTCGTGGGAACGATATCTTACTTATCACTTTATTACTTGTGCGACTAGTATACTTGCTAGTTTCGAACGCATCATTTATCAACCGCGGAAGCCGAGTATATTGCAGTAGGAAGTTGTTGTGCACAATCTCTTTGGATGAAACAAATTTTAAAAGATTATGGTGTGGTATTTGATCATATTCCCATCAAATGTGACAATACAAGTGCCATCAACATTTCAAAAAATCCAATACAACACTCTAGGACTAAGCATATAGAGATTAGACATCATTTTATTAGAGATCATGTGCAAAAAGGTAATATTTCTTTAGAATTTGTTCCCACCGATAAACAATTAGCCGATATATTTACTAAACCCCTTAGTCAAGATAGATTTAGCATAATTAGAAGAGAATTAGGCATGTTGGATATGTCTTAATTTTGCTTTAATATGATAGCATATGTTAAGGGGGAGAATATATTTAGGGGGAGTAGTTAATTTGATTACATTTTTTGATGATAACAAAAGGGGAAGAAATAGTTGGATTGCTTATATTCATAACAAGTGCCATTCTTTTTGCTTATTATTGATTTTATTTTCATTCTTGATTTTAGATTATATTTTAAAGCAATCAATGGTTTGTCATTATCAAAAAGGGGGGAGATTGTTAGCCCTAAGGCTACATGATAATTTTGATGATAACAATACACATTGATTAATTGAGATTTACTAACATGTTTATTGATAGGTGTCTATTTATGTATTACTTTTATATCAATTCGTCCATGTTTCTATGCTATATTCCTTGGTATTTTTATGTTTTTGTGTGGTTTTGATGTTTGTAGGAGTTTTGGAGCAACTTGCACAAAAATGGAGTAAAACCCTTCATTCTCACCTCTGCTAGTCAGAGATCTTCTCGGATTTAATTGTATTGATATACAATGAACCCGATGACATAGTATATACCGTTGGAAAGCTCTCGAAGTCTATTTTCTGGAGAAATTTACGGTTTATAAATCCATTCAGTGTACCAAAAGTTGTAATCAAAAAAGTGTGAGATGTATAGAAATATAATTCCACAAGCACTGTAGCATGTATAATACGGGGCACTGTAGCAAGTCACTGTAGCAGAGTATTTAAACACATTTTAGGGTTTTATTTTCATAACTTAAAGAGGGGAGAACGTGGTGGAGGCTTCAGCTCTGGAATTCTTTCATCTCTTGGAGTTCTTGAAGGAGAAAGGAAGCTTGGAAAGAGGAAGAACTACAATCCAAAGAGAATTACATCAAATTTTGCTAAGTTTTTCCCTTCCCTTTCATTTTCTGGAATGTCTCCATGTTGTATTGTATTTACCACGTTCTTAAACATGTGTAACTGAATCTGAATTGGTTGAGGGTGATTTCACAGCCCCTGATATGGTTTTTGTAAGTTGATTGTGTAAGGAATTGTTATCCAATTCTCTAATTGAAGTTGCTTGTATTCTCCCATCTTTAATGCTTATGATTGCTTGCTGATTGTATTTGAGTGGCCAACTGAATATAATCTGGTTGTGATTTATTGCTAGACTAGAAATCTTGATCCGTAATTGTCTTGAATTTCTAATCATTAGTAGCAAAATTGTGATCAGAGGTTGCAATTGGAGAATACAACCTAAGTTAAATAATCCGAGCTTGTGTGTTTATTGCTTAGATCAACCTCTCTTTCTTATCCTAATGCATCCATTGAATTAAACTCAGAGAGCTTGTTCTAGGTTGTTTAATGGATAGAGATTAAATAAAGAGCGTGTTTTATTTAACAACAAAGTAAGGAAAGATTGGGATAACAGAGCTTGTTGTTATCTACGGTTGATAACTTCAATGCTGTAATTGGATGACAATTCTACGATTAATTCGCAAATACATATCTTGTGGTAGAGAAGGATCCCTTAACCAGATTTCTCTCATTGATCTTTCATTCAAATTAACTTCTGTTTTGTTATTCTTAATTTGCATTCTTATTTCATTTAGTTAATCATTCAACAAAACCCCCTTATTTAATTTATTGTTGCTGGAAAATAACAAATTCAATTAGAATCAATCCTCATGGAAACGATATCTTACTTATCACTTTATTACTTGTGCGACTAGTATACTTGCTAGTTTCGAACGCATCATTTATTTATGTGCAAGAGTAAGATCATTGAAATAATTTTAAAATCAAGAAGAGGCTTATTAAAATGAAGTGTTGAAGGTAAGGAGAAGAATACATGTTAAAGGCACCAAAGTTTAAGAACAAGGATTGACTCAAGGAATGTGACACATGAGCAATGTTAAATCAATTGGTCATATATATCTCTACAAATATCCAAATGACGTGATTCTTGAGCCTTTGGAAATCTTACTCAATTTATAACATTTCATATGTTTTAATGAAATTCAAATTTCAAGTGCAAGGTTGTCCAAATCATCATGCAAGTTGAAAGACAAATGGAAGCAGTTGACATGAGCACCGAATACTCCTTTGGACATATCTTGAGCTAGAAAAATCAAAATGACTTGATTCTTATGGAATTGGAAAGATGACTTATTGAAGAACATTTCATATGTTTTGAAAAAATTCAAATTTCAAACAGAAGGCCGACTTAATTGACATGCAATTCGATGGACTGACACAAAGAAGAAAAATCAACTCACATGAGCACCAAATGGTGTTTTGGCCATATCTTAAGATAGAGATATCCAAATTCTTTGAATCTTAATGTTTTGGAAAGCTTATTCAAATATGAAGATCTTTTATGTTTTGAAGAAATTAAAATTTCAAACGGAAGGCTGACAGAATTATCATTCAAGTCGGTGGACTGACACATGGAGGAAAAATCAAGTCACATGAGCACCGAATGGTGTTTTGGCCATATCTTGAGCTACAAATATCTAAATGACTTGATTCTTAATGCGTTCGAAAGCTTATTCAAATGTGAAAATCTTTTATGTTTTGCAGATTTTCAAATTTCAAACTAAACATTGACAAAAATGGAAGAAAATATTACGGTTTTTATGATAGGCAGAAAATTTGGAGTTGTGACTGTTCATCATTATTATTCTTTTGATTGCATCTTTGATAAATTCTAATTTCATCTTCTTCGCCTTTATTTTCAAAGAAAGAGTGAACTAATTTTGATCTAAAAAAGTTTTATAAATCCGTTTTGATAAATAAAAACCCAATTCACCCCCCCTCTTGGGTTGCCATACCTGGGTCAACAATATATATATTCTTATTATTACTTTATTTCAACCATACAGATTTTATTTATGTTAAAGTTTATTATTTGTGATATGTGGTTACTATTAAATATACATGATATAAGTTTTGTGTGCTCTAGTGAATTTTGTAATTCATTAACAAATTGGGAGTATCTTTTATAATAATAATAATAATATTTTTTGATTTATATAATATGTTTATTATGAGTTTTATTTGCGTATACCAACTTATCATGTATTTTGGTAGTCCTGTTCATTGATGCAGTTGCTAATTTTTAAAGCATAAAAGTTATATCATGAATTAATTTTTTAATTATAGTCACAAGAAAGATCTCCATTCTTTTTATTAGCAAATATTTCAGTTATGAGAATCTTGCATAATATTTATGATTTGATTAAATTCATATGTTACTAATTAAGTGTGTCATTATTTTGGAGTTGAATAATCTTTGATCTTTATTGCATATTATTATGGATTGAGCTAAATAACCTTTAATCTTTATTGCATATTATTATTGATTGATTAAGAATTCAATTTGTGTTACTTGCATGCCTTAGATTTTTATTAGAAGCATGCATTTTAATGCATTTAATTAGAAACTTATATGCATAGTGATGTGCTATAAATTAATAGTTTCTTATGATTATCATTTATATTCAGATGATAACATCTAACAATTGATTATTATAATATGTTAAGAAGATTAATAGTCTGTTGTACTTTGATAACTTATATGTCCGTATTGATTGCGGGATAAATGTTATTAATTATTATTAAATATATATGAGTTATATATTATATTTGCTAATGTAGTAATGAATATTTGTCAATGTTAGGGTTACAAAAACATTTTGTTGCTAAAGGGGTTTCAATTTTTAAGAGGTTTCATATTTTTAAGCTATAAATTTTACATAACAATGGTGATAGTAAGTTTAATTGTTATTTCTATAGCTTAAAAATTCAACAAGCTAGATCATTAATATTTTGAAGAGTTACTGTTAGTGAGTTAAATATCTTTTTATGTAGGGGTTTTCTTTATATTATGGTCGTTAAAATTTTTTTTATGATATTTAATGTAAAAGAGATTATGAATTTCTTCATGAGTTTGAAATTTGGTCATTTGAGAATTTTAAATTTTGGTAACTGAGTATTCCTATAATTTTCTTTATTACGCTTATATTGTTTTCATGCTTTCTAACATTCTATTTGTGAGAAAGTTAATATTATCAGATTTGAGAGAGCTCGTAGAGACAATTATCGAAAATGAAGTGCAAGTTCTTCAAGATGATATAAAGTAGAGTCCACATTTATGCTAGTTTATGAAAAGTCTCAGCATGCTATAATTAATTAATTAATTAATTAATTAAATTATGAAGGGGATGTGCTTAAGTTTGAAGGGAGTTATCTAGGCAAGTAACTCAACATCTGTGATTGGAGATCCTATGAAAAAGGTTTAATAGGTAGGAATAATCCATAGTGCATGACTTGTTAAGCACAATTACATAGACATATCTTAGAGGAAATATGCTCATGCTTGTCTCTATGGCAAAAATGCTTGCTATACGTGATGTTAGGAATGATATTTATTTTGAATGAGTTCAAAGGTTAGAATACTCTTGTAAGGTATAGGTCACATATACCTTTGGAGGTTTCACCTAAATGAGAGCGTCGTGAGGGCTTTGACCGTAAGAATTGAGCTATTCTTTAAAACTGTCATGAGAATCAAGATTGAGCGCATGATCATTGAAGCACTACCATGCCAAAACCAAGTCTTCGTCAAAATCATATGTGTGATAGTAATGTAGCATGGTCTATTTTTACTTGGGGTTATTATTGTCTTTTTATTTACTTGATTAATTAGGGTTTTTTTAATTTGAAAAATTATTCAGAGATAGATTGTTGGTTGAGTGGTGAGTGGGAGATTGAGTGATGAATGATTGATTGTTTGAGTTTGTGCTTGGATTTTGGTTTCTTCTTGTTGTGGTTCCTTGTCAAATTGGTATCAAAGCCTAACTTTGACTCCACAAAACCATCTCAAATTGCCATAAATCCCAAACACACATAGTCACTGTTCACCATCAACCACTGGCGCATCACTTTGCATCGATCACACCAAATTGTAGATCAGACCACCCCAATAACTTTCCCTTTGTCACATCCCCGAAATCTCGTTGAAAAAGCCTCAAAAACCCAAAATTTAGTTTTAGCTACTGCCATCCAACCACCATAAACCACCTTGCATTACCAGACACCACCCATCAGAAACGCTTCAGCGGTTCCCATCTAACAAAACACCATCACCCTCATTGACCATTTGCCGTTGGAACAACACCTTTCACCACCAAACCTTTCTACCTTTGCAAACTCCACTTCCTACTGTCAAACAACATGTTTTTCTATCACTAGAGAGATTACCAGTCATCGATCTGTTGCCTGGGAGGCTCGTCGTCGTTCCTTGATCGCCAAAAGCTACCCTATATGCCACACACCTGAAAGTGCTTTAGATGTTGAGGTTAGGGACTTGTTTGTCAATTTTGAACTAGTTGATTTTTGATTAAGGGTTATTAAGTAATTTGCCATCACTCAAGCCTAATATCCTAGAAACCCGTTAATGTTGTAAAATTTCACTTGCGGTTTGCCTCCTTTAATAGTTTAGCCCTTACATTCTTGATTTTTATAGTTTAGCCTGTACACTTTCGTTTTATTTCAGTTAGCCCATGCACTTTCAGTTTTATAGTTAGCCCATGCACTTTTATCTTTACATTTGATTACAATTTAGCCTTCATAATTCATTTTCTTTCTGTTTAAACCTTGCATGTAAAAAAATCATTGCATATTTACTTTGTTTACCTTGATTTTCATTACAACAACATCAAATACCCCTCATAAACACACCATTCAACAGCCTGATTTAAATACCGTCAAAAATAGGATGAATGGCTTAGAAAATAGGTTCTCTATCATTGAACAAGTAATACTTGATATTAGAGAGCGGCTTAATCACATTAATCAAAGGGATAACAATGCTAGAGCCTCAACTAGGTTTGTTAGGGGTAATTAATCAAAGGGATAACAATGCTAGAACCTCAACTAGGTTTGTTAGGGGTAAGGAAATCATATGATCCACATCCAAAGGAAACCTTGAGCATGAATATACCACAAATCCATTATTTGATGATAATAGTAAAGACAAAGGAAGTGATAGGAGTAATAGAAGTTGTTCTAGGCATGAGTCATCTGACATTTCTAAAGGTGTCAAACATAATGTCCTTAAGTTTGATGGTAGGGTAGAACTCACTATTTTTCTGGATTGGTTAGATGCCATAAAGGAATAATTTATTTGGCTTGACATGATAGACACCTATCGTATTCGTTTTGCTTGACTTAAGTTAATTGGTACTGTTAAAATTTTTTTTAGTTTGTGGAAAGTAGATTTTACCAACTCTATAACTGTGCCCCTAAGGGGCAGTTTAGATGGTATTAGACCTGGAATGTGGTACTTGGCTGTATCGAGATCTTAGGTTCGAACCATTCTGGTGGAGCTTAAAAATTTCACCATTCATTGACTACCGGGTTCTGGCACTGGGGTGTGTCACATTTATCCCAAAAAAAAAATCCATAATCGTATTCCTACTTGGGAAGAGCTGAAAATGGATCTCACACAAAAGTATGTCCTTTAATCCTATAAAAAGCAAATTTATAGGCAATTATTTAACCTTAGGTAGGGTTCTTGTAGTGTCTTTATGTACCAATCTAAAATTGATAGACTTCATATTAGGTGTGGCATTAATGAGTCTGTAGATGCCACCACATTTAGATTTATCAATGGACTTAGGTCTGACATCTAGTGTGTTATTGAGTTAAGCTCTTTTGTCACTTTGGAAGATACCCATAATACAACCTTAGAAGCTGAACTATATAATAAAGCTTATAATTCTAGGTAAACTTGTTTAGTGCATACCCTATCACCTCAAGTTCAGGTTGTCAATAGGAACAATTTTAATCAATAATCCTCTACCACTGGAGCTTCTAACTTGTCAACTCCTAATAACCCTAATACTTCGAATCCCATTGTCAATTCTTCTTTCAATTCAAATAGGGGTAGATCAATAAGGGCTTCGGGCCATTCCTTTAGTAACTCCTATAACTCTCCAACTGTGTGTCAAATTATCATGGTAGGGATCATATTGTTGCTCGTTGTAATGGTCATACTATGACCATAGATTATAATCCTGGTGAACCAAACCATGAGGATTTTGAAGGAGAGGTTTTAGAGCCATTAGAGGAGAATGAAGATTTAGTGTTAGGAAACATACCTAAAGAGGAGTTTGATGAACAATTGTCAATTATGCGATGTATTTTATCTACTACTATAGTTTCTGATTCATAGAAGAGAATTAGTATCTTTCATACTCTAGTCCCCCTTAAGAATTAGTTACGCAAACTAGTATAGATAGAGATAGTACTTTGAATGTCATCTTTAAGGTTGTTATTGATAGGTTTAAACTCACTCCAGAGTCTTACTCTAATCCTTTTCAAGTAGCTTGGTTTACCAAAACAACACTCCTTGTCACTCATAGATGTCTTCTTCCTCTTAAGTTATGTGTTTACATTGAAAACATCTATTGTGACGTGTTACCTATGGATGTAGCTCATATTGCTCATATTTTTCTTGGTAGACCTTGGCTTTATGATCATGATGTTATAAACTATGGTAAATAGAATACCTATGTGTTTAATCATTGCGGTAAACCCATCACTTTGAAGCCAATCGTACTAATAGTTGTAAGATTTCAACTAATATCCAAAAAGAAAAGCCAACTCCTAAACCTAGATCCAATACTTTAGAACGTAAGAAACACAACTTGAATATTCTAGCTCCAATTCATTTTATAAAAGAAAGCCAATCGACTAGTGTTGTGTACACTTTGGTTTTAAAAGAGCAATCACCATAGTCTACGTTAGACTTTCCCCTTATGATAGATGAACTTCTAGAGGAGTTTAGCGATGTAGCCCCTAAGTACTTACCAAATGAGCTACCACCCATGAGAGACATTTAACATGACATTGACTTAGTTCCGAGTTCTCAACTCCCTAACCTTCCACATTATAGGATGAACCCCCACTAAACGAGCTGAGTTGAATAAGCAAAATGAGAGTTTGTTAGAGAAAGGATTCATTTTCCATAGTCTTAATCCTTGTGTAATCCTTGTGTTGCTCACCTCTACGAAAGATGGATCTTGAAGAATGTGTGTTAATAGTAGAGCCATCAACAAAATAGCCATTAAGTATAGATTCCCCATATCTATACTTGAGGATATGTTAGAAAATCTAACTATTTTTTGTTGGTTCTCCATGATAGATTTAAAGATTGGTTATCACCAAATTAGGATTAGACCATGTAATGAGTGGAAAATTGCTTTTAAATTTCCTAATAGATTGTATGAATGGTTAGTTATGCCTAGGGTAAAAAACCCGAGGCCGGGCTGGGGACCTTAATCCCCAGCCCCGGCCCCGGCCCCAGGATGGTTTTTTGATCCCCATCCCCGAAAAATTTCTCTAAAATTCTAGGTCTGGGGCTGGGTAGGGGAATTTAATCTCGGGGTCGGGGAATTCAATTCCATGGATATGTACCTGGTTTCTTTTTTTTTCTGCATGTAATTATAGTATTTTATATTTAATTTCCAAGTCTTTTTCAATAGTCACATGTAGTCTGATGGTGTCTTTGCGTGTTGCCTTCCTTGAGCACTCGGGTTCAAACCTCTTTAGTTGCGTTTGCTTGCTTTCATGTTTTTTAAGATAATGAATTAGACAGTAATTGATAAAATAATTAGGTTGGGCTCATTTTCCAATTGTCAAGCTTAGCTTGGTAGTGTCTTGGCGTGCTGGCTCCCTTAAGCACCAAGGTTCAAGTCACCTGGTCTGTGTTGTCCCTCATTTTTTGAGTAAATAGTAATTTTATAATTTAATTAGATTGGGCTTAGTTTATAGTTGTTGGACATCTTGAGCTAGTTGTGAGATTATTGGATGTGGGCCTAAATTATATGTAGATTGAGTATAAATTAAAAAATGATTATTTATTTAATTAATTTCGAGTTGGCCCGGCCCCGGGCAATCCTAAAAAAAGTCCTTCCTGTCCTCGGCTTAAATCTCCGAAATTTCAAGCAATTTCCCAGGTATTTCCGGGCCGGGGAGCTGGGTACCCATCCCGGCCAGATAAATTTGACATCCCTAGTTATGCCTTTTAGTTTATTTAATACCCTAGTACTTTTATGAGAGTTATGATCCATTTGTTACAACCCTTAATCAAGGTTAGGAAGCCTAATCAAGGATTTACACTTCCTACCATGTTCATTACCTTCCTTGGAGAGATATTAGTATGGACTTCCTTTTAAGATTGTGTAAAACCGCCAAGAAACATGATTCTATTTTTGTTATGGTTGATAAGTTTTCCAAAATGGCTCATTTCATCCCTTGGTCTAAGACTAGTAATGCTTCACATATAACTCAACTATTCTTTAGGCAAATTTTCTGCCTCTATGGATTGCATGTGTCAATAGTGTCTGATAGAGATGTTAAGTTTGTGAGTTACTTTTGGAAGACACTTTGAAAATTGTTTGGTACATCTGTTAAGTTCTCTTCAGTATAACATCCTCAAACTGATGGCTAAACTAAAGTGGTTAATCATAGCTTAGGGAGCTTGCTTTGTTGTGTGGTAGGATAAAAGTTAGGTAATTGGGATTTAGTGTTACCTATGGCTAGGTTTGCTTATAATAATGCTATTCATATATCGATTGGCAAAAGTATATTCATGATTGTTTATGGTATTGCATGCCGTTGATCGATTGACCTACCCTTTAATTATCATTCTTTATACTTTGCCACTGATTTTGCCACCCGCATGCACGATTTGCATGCTGAGGTTAGACAAATGATTTCCTTGAGTAATGATAAATATATGTATGTTACTAATTTGTATTGCAAAGAAAAAATTTTCAAAGGTGATTATGTCATGGTTCATCTTGATCCTTCTTGCTTTCCTAAACAAGCCATCAAGAAATTGCATGCCTGTGCCCATAGTCCATTTAAAGTTACTCGTAGGTTTGGTTCTAATGCTTATTTACTTGATTTGCCTTTAATTGGAGTAGCAGTCCAATTTTTAAAGTTGCAAACTTGTTTCCTTACTAAGGACATTTCGATCCTCCAACTATATTTGATATTTCTACCAGTTCTCCTATTATTGTAATACCTCATTTGCCTTCATTCGATCCTCCATTGATTCATAAAGTTGATTGCATTTTGGATGACCACTATGTTCCTTCTACTACTGGTGGTTTTCATCGTTTCCTTGTTTGATGGAAGGGTCGACCAACCGATGATGATACTTGGCTTCTTGAAGATGAGCATCGCTGCATCAATCGCTATGCTTTGGATTTTTACTTGCAGTGTCACTCATCCAGAGATGAGTCCTTCTCAGTCGGGATGAATTGATGTAGCGTGGTCTATTTTTACTCAAGGTTATTATTGTTTTTTCCTTTATTTGATTAATTAAGTTTTCTTTAATTTGGGAAATTATTGTTCAAGGATTTTGACTCAAATATGGACTTTGACTTGTCTTAATTTGACTCAAATTCCCGATATTTCTAGGTTAGTATAAATACAAGCTTTTATTTTTATTTTGTCAAACATTTATTATTTTAATGAATTGAAGAATTATTCAGAGATAGATTGTTGGTTGAGTGGTGAATGGGGTATTGAGTGTTGAGTGATTGATTGTTTGGGTTTGTGTTTAGATTTTGCTTTGTTCTTATTTCAATTCCTTGTTATATAGGTTAAAGGTTGATTAAGGAACTGAGTTTAAGACATTGTTCACTCAGGTTTCTCAAACGGATGCTATCAACACTAAGTATAGGTTCAAACCCGAAAAGTATCTACACCCATTGCATAATAGAAGGTTGCTCTTTATATATTTTTTTATATGATAAGTATTTTTATCTAAATATTTTATTTTGTAAAGCTTTAAAGTTTTAAACCTTTTGTGGGAGACTGTTGGAGATAAAAGGTTTAAAACTCATATTTTACATTATGAGTTACAAATATTAATTTGAGATTAATTTCAAGAGTTACAAATATAATAAAAACATGAGTTACAAAACTTTTTATTTGTAAGGTACATGTTTTTATTAAGAACTTTATTGCTAGGAGTTACAAGAATTAATTTGTAACTTATTTAAGCTAGGAGATGATTATAGAAAAGAGTCTTAAGGTTCTAACATGATAACGATATATTTAAGTATTTTCTCTTTATTTTTTAAAAATTGTAACACATGGAGACAAGTTATTTTCTTCTGATGATTGTGCTCATCGAGGAGTTAAGCTGTGAGCATTATGTTGTATCTTTGAGTCCTAGAGTACCAATATTACCCGCACAAGGGAAGAACTCTTTGGCTTTAGGACAATATTTTTAACATGCCTCCCAAGTGCTCAAGCCTAATTTTTCTTATCTCTCTTCTACTTTTTATGTGTTTTCTAATTTTGGATATTATTGTTTATATGATATTATTGTTGTTTGATTTATTATATTTAGATTTATTATAAATATTCCCAACAATGAGGCAATGAATGTAGTTTAAACATAGCAGTCCACTTAATCATAATCTAATCTTTCATTAGAATATAAATTGCAAAGTTGGCTATCAAATTTGCTCTCTCCAGAAATTCTTATTCCAAGAAGTCTACTCCTCGCTTATGAATTTAGATAGCCAACTCGACTTTGACTAAACTTCTCCTAAGAAGTATGTTACGACTCTCAAGAGTCCAGGCAGCAAGTCACCTTGGGACCACAATCAAAATGCCCAGCTTGTCTCAATCTTATCCACTCTCGAGCACGAAGAAAAGCACCAAAATAATACGAAATATTCCTTTGCTAAGTTGATTGATTCTCTTGCCAAAGCTATAGCGCCTATGACACAACCCACATTTAGTTACACGGGCAAATCGTGCTTGAAACTGTGGGCTAAAGACTGTTACTTATCTCTTATCTTTCTCATGAAGAAAACTTAAAAATTAATTCAACAAATATACAATAAAACTCCAATTACAATATCTAATAAAATTTTTTAAACATATCTATTACAACCTCAATGACAATATTAAAAAAATTCTTGCACCATCACGTGGTTTGACCTCGTACTTGCTAACTTGATCAATAATTAACTTCTACTTATTTCTATTCCTTAAAAACAATCAAAAGAATGCCTTTTCTCAATCACATACAACAATGCTCATGATAATCATACTAAAATATTTGTTCAAATGCTATTTGAAATATAAGACATGATTTTCATTAAAATCCTCTTAATTAACTTCTGTAAATAATGCTTATGAAAAGAAGTGGACTTTACCTTTTATAGGATTACAAAATAAAGAGGTTGCTAAGTATGTAATGAACTATCATTATAATACTGTTTCTAAAGATTTATGAAAATTTTATATAATTTTGCTAAAAATGCTTCTTTCTTGAACTAACTCATATAATCATATTTACAAAAACTTTTTATATACTAAACAAGTACCCTCAAATTTAGCTGACCATACCTAGCAAGATCTAAAATCGCATAGGCCTGCTAAACTGGTCATACCTGGCGGGGCTAAGATCGTACAAGCAGAGCTATTAGAAATTGGTCATACTTAGCGAAATCTAACATCGCGTAGATAGAGCCATTTACTAAACTAGTCATACGCATAGGTAGAGCTACCCCCAAAGAGCTAAACACTCAGATCATACGACCCAAAACCTCATGTGTGCTTGAACAACTCCCAAGGACCTTTATTTATATCACTGTTTGAGTCTGGGAACTAGCTTAGGATATCATCACTGAATTTTTCTATCTTACTAAAACTAGTTTTTTTTTTTTAAAAAAAAAAACTTCATAAGCTAAACCTTTACTTTTCATGCAACTTTATCAAACTCTTAAGAATTTATGGAAGCTGAAACTGAAAGTATTTGAATTATTTAAAATCCATGACAAACATCTCTAAAGAGCATTTAAAAAAAAAAACTTCAAGAAAATCCTTGACATAAAATTGATATGATAATCATAAATATCATGCTTTAACACTTTTTCTGAGATTGAAAAATATATCTTTTTGATAAACTAGAATGCATTTTAAACATAAAATCTAAATTTGCATTTCTAATTGCTATATTTTTATTTAGAACGATTTTGAAAACTAAAAGCTTGTCTAGAACTAATTTGAAAACTAACTTTGAACATCTTAACAACTGAAAGTAAGTGTTATATATATATATATATATATATATATATATATATCTTCAAGAAATACTCAAGGAAACTAGCTTAAATACTTCTAAGTTTACTAAAATAACTAAATAATTGTTTAAAAAAAACTAAATAAACATCATTAAATAAGCAACTAAATATGCTTCTCAATTCATCTAGAAAATAATTTTTCTAATCACTTTAAAAGCTTTCAAATATGTATATAAACAAAATAGGATTTAAAGTCATTTATATTTTATGAAAGAAAACATATTTTTCTACTCACTAGACTTGATGCACAACTTGATTGACTTGAGGTAGATCCAAGGTCAATGTTCCACCTAGCTTGTCGTCTCATTCAACGAAAAGTCAAATTCTTCTTTGTTCTAACATTACAAAAGAACTAATTATATTATATCCAATTCATATCAACTCGAATGCTTAAGATTCCTAATAAACCAACTTCACATCTTAGTCTAATCAATGCTAATTAACTCTATTTTCAAACTTCTAAAATAGAGCATTGCTAATTCTCTGATTTTTAAAAATAATATACTCATCTGAATAATCCAAGATTTTATCTAGCCCTTCTAGAAATATTTATCTAACACCATGTAAAATTTCATAACATTCTCAATTCTTTAGGTATCTCAAATAATTTAATTTCTCAAACACAACAATCCTGTCAAGCCATTTGCAGAATTGACCTCCCTATATGCAAAAAATACATAACAATTCATGGTTAACTCCTAAAATCACAAAAATTTTTAAATTTAAACTAGACATAAGGAGAAACATATATCCCAAATTTCATAACTTTATGAGTTCTCTGGATATCTCAAATAATTTTCACAAAATAGGCCTTCTGCAGAAAGCTGAAAATTCCACTATTGAATAGTAAAATTCAAAAATTCATATAAAATTATATACTTAACATTTATAAGTGAAACCAATTTTTCACAAACCCTTGAGATGTCTATTTTGACATATGTAAACTCAAAACTCAAATGCATAGCCAATCAATTACAGAAATTTTGGAAATATCTACTATTTATAACAACCCTGGTTTTTCATCAGTATCATCAACACTAAATTTCTAAAAATAAACTCAATACTTATTATGAGAAGGATAAAATACCTTGAATGAGACTTTTAATTTCATCTTTGTTCTTCCTTCTCTCTCTAGGAATACTAAAACATAAAACATTTCCTTTATTTGATTCTCTTGAATGAAATAAAAAAAAAAATCACTTTCTAGCTTAGAAAGTGAGAAAGTTACTAATTTTCCCTTTTTAAAATAGGCCCCCTTTCATCCTCTTCACCCTTCCTCCTCTCTTTCTCTTCAAACTCTCAAAAGTCTCTTCTCTTCCCTAGAATTTTCTATTTTTGTGTTGATATATTAAAGCTAATGGGATGGGTTGTATGTGGGCTTGGTTATGGTGGGCTAGTTTAATAGAAAAAAATAAGAGTACACTAGGCTTGCTTTAATAAAAGGAAGAGTGGGTTGGGTATTACAGCCTCAGTCATGTAGGCCACATGGCCTCTTAGAAATAGTTGTGTGCTCAAAAAAGCACTGTTATAGCTGTCATGAGCTTGGAAACCAAGAAACCTCCAGGGACTGCATGCCTGGAAATTGATGAGCTAGTTTGATTTGTAACATGTGTAAAATGGACTATAAAATGCAAGATATGAGGCAGAGCTGAGGGTTGTAACTTTGAGAAACCCCAGGTTCTTCAACCTTGGGTCACACAAAAAGAGGAACCACAACCATTTTGTCATTGAATATTCACTATTCCATTGTTACATCTCCTTTATACCATTTTCTGCACTTATAAGTTAGTCACCATGTTGCCATTTGTGCTCAAGCTTTCCTTCTTAGCATTTTCCCACTGAAATACTTTCCTCCATGGTTGATTTGAGCATAGAATCGCCAACATCAGGGAGTCCAGAGGTCCCCTGATAGATTTGAGTAATTTTGCAGATTCAAAGCTCATAAGCTTATGTAGTGACATTCTGTCCCCATCGCTCTTAGGAGAGAAGTGAGTACCTAGGAGAAGTCAACTAAAAGAGCTTGGTAGAAAATATGGATGAATAATATTTTAACGAAAAATTTGGTTTTACACAAATACCAAATGTTACTTAAAAATATCAAATAAAATATTTAATAAAATGAAAGAGATATAGCTCACAAAAGTATCGGCTAAAGCGTGCAAGAAATCATTATCCTTAGGCCGATTTTGCCCCTCGGGATATGTAATTCAGTGTAATAGGGTTGGAAGCGCCTAGCCTCTAGGATACGACCACCGGTTAGATCCTTGCTAAAGGTATACTCCCAAATAGCAGGTCGCAGTGGACTTTCCTTAAACACTAACTAGAGCTTCTATGGTTTTTAAAATAAATAAATAAAAGCTTTGTAAGAGAGCACAAAAGGAGGAAAGCATTTGAGAGAACCTCCTCTTTGTTGTTTGATTCTTCTACAACTCTAAGATAAGCACATATATATAGCACAAGAAAAGAGTTTCAAATTAATGAAAATAAATGAAGTAATAACTTCGTTTAACAAGTTTTAAATAACTGTATGTACATGTTATCTTGGAGAAACAAATTGGAGAGGATTTAATGAAAAATAATTAATTTCCTTTAAAAAATTTTGAATTCTAATGAATATTTCTAATAATCCCCCACATAATTCAAAATTTTTCACTTTCTCCCATAACAAATAAAATTACGCAAAAGCTCTAATCGTTAAAGAAATTGAAATGCATCAGCATTGAGTCTCTCAACTTGAATCAATACCTAGTGTAGATAGAAAGGATCTACAAGAGTGTGGTGAGCTAAAGTCTTAAACTAAACTCATTGAGCATGAATCCCAATACATGTCACACATATTCTAGCCTCAAACTTAGTTGAGTCCACGGTTTGACGTATTTCGGCCATGTGTCTTACATGGATGTTCGTGGATGCTCTAGAGAAACTAGCCAATTTCTCATAAAGGCGGCCCCACCTCACATATATATCATTGGATTCATTTATATGGATTTTAAGCCCATTCCCCTCGATGTATATAAGACTAGCTTTTTAGCTAATCCATTAGTCAAAGGGTTTACTAAGTTTTCCCGTGACTTCACAAAATCAAGTGATAGCACTTTATCTTTAAGTAATTGTTTCACAATATTGTGTTTTAGGCGTATATGCCTACTCTTGCCATTATAAACTTTGTTTCTTGCTCGAGCAATTATAGTTTGGCAATCATAATGCATTACCACTAAGGGAACTAGCTTTTTACAAAGATGTATATCAACCAGATGGTTTCTCAACCATTCTACTTCTCATTCAGGTAGATCTAGAGTAATAAATTTTGACTCCATTGTTGACCTAGCTTTACAAGTCTGCTTGCAAGACTTCCAGGAAATAGCTCCTCTTGCAAAAGTAAACGCATGGTAGAGTTTATTTGGTCAGTTATCCATTTAGCATCACAATAACCTTCTAAGACACTAGGAAAGCCAAAAAAATGTAAAGAATAATTGAAAGCTCCCTTCAAATATCTCATCACCCTAGAGATTGCAGTCAATACTCATGGCTTGGATTATGAGTATACCTATTGTTGGAAAAGGAAATAGGATAATTCCGCCATGATAAGGCCGAATTCTTTGGGATATCATAACTGTAAATATTTAGAATTAGCCAAAACCTAAATAATATGAAAGTTTAAATTTAGAATTAGATTTAGTGATTAATCATTTCCTATTTTTATGTCTTATATCACCTATAAATAGAGGTGTTGTGTACATTATTTGATCAGAGATTAAGAAAATCTTTTGTTTCCTCTAGTTTATATGGTATCAGAGTAGGAATTTATTCTCTAACTCTTCCAAGAAAAAAAAAAATTCTTTGAACCTGCTAGCCACCTCTCATCAATAACCGGTCTCCACCATGTCAGAAACCAAATTCGAATCCACCATTACTACTCCATCAAATATCATTGTAAAATAGGCTCCCAACATTGATTCTCGCTTAGTGTAGATCACCAACATTAAACTAAACAATGATAATTTTCTACGTTGTCTCAGTCTAGATGTATTTTTGTGGCTGAGGAAAGATTGGATACTTGACAAGAGAAAAGAAGGCACCAGTAAGAGAGGACTTGGCTTTTGCTACCTGGGATGCTGAAAACTCCATGGTCATGATGTGGTTAGTCAATTCCATGGAAGAAGATATCAACTCCAACTACATGTGTTATCCAATAGCCAAAGAACTTTGGGATAATGTCACCTAGATGTATTCTGACTCGGGAAATCAGTCCCAAATATATGAATTAACGATTAAACTTGGTGCAATTTGTCAATGAGAGGATAGTGTCACTAAGTATTTCAATTCTCTGAAAAGGCTGTGGCAAGATTTGGATCTATTTAATGACTATAAATGGAGGTCAAATGAGAACTACAATCACAACTAAAAAAATTGTGGAGGATCATCAAATCTACAAATTTTTGGCTAGATTAAACATCGACTTTGATAAAGTTAGAGAGAGAATAATTGGTCGCCAACCTCTGCCTCCTATTGGCAAAGTCTTTGCCAAAGTTAGAAGGGAAGAAAGTCCCAAAAATGTTATGCTTAGAAAAAAAAGAGCTACTATACCTGTGAAAAACTTAGCCATGATTGCATCAGATGCAAATGCAAACAAGGTTTTTAAACCACGACGGAATGAAAAACCTCGAGTATGGTGTGATTACTGTAATAAACCATACCATACTCGGGAGAATTACTGGAAGATCCATGGGAAGCTTGTAGATTGGAAGACAAGTCTGGTGATAGAACAACTCAATCGTCATCATATGCAAATAAGGCTGGTAAAAGTCCATTCAGTAAGGAGCAGATGGATCATCTTTTTAAATAGCTAAAATCCAATTCCTTAGTCAGTACTCCCAGTGGTTCTCTGGCATAGACAGGTAGCAATCCTAGTGCTCTATCTTG
The DNA here is from genome assembly GCA_013180625.2 of Boswellia sacra. Classification (NCBI taxonomy): domain Eukaryota; kingdom Viridiplantae; phylum Streptophyta; class Magnoliopsida; order Sapindales; family Burseraceae; genus Boswellia; species Boswellia sacra. The sequence goes on from SNVD02004275.1 coordinate 32,749, forward strand.
TAGTCAAAATTATGCACCTTGGATCATTGATTCGGAGGCATCTGATCACATGACTTCTTTCTCCTCTTTGTTCAATACTTATTTATCTTGTCTGAAAGTGAAAGAGTTACATTGTTGATGGCAGTTTCTCATTCATCGTAGGAAAAAGGTCAGATAAAAATTTCAAAAAATATAACTCTTAAATCTGTCCTTCATGTTCCTAAATTGGCCTGCAATATGTCGTTTCCAGTAAATTATCAAAAGATTCTAACTGGTTGTGTTGTTTTCTTTGACTCTCATTTGAATTTCAGGATCAAAACTCGGGGAGAATGATTGGCGGTGCTAGACTGGTTAATGTTCTCTACTATTTTGATGATGATTTCTTTGGTAATAAAACAACTCAAGGCTATGGTAGTAGTATTAGTTCAATTTCTGCTCGAGAGCAAATAATGCTTTGGCATCTTAGACTAGGACATCCTAGTTTTCAATATCTTAAACATTTGTTTCCTAATTTGTTTCAAAATTTGGATTGTTCTTCTTTTGAATGTGAAAGTTGTTATTTATCTAAAAGCCATCGAGCTACTTATATCTTTCAAAACCCTATTATGCCTCTAAATCACGCTATTTGATTCGCAGTTATGTGTAAGGTCCCTCCAAAGTTACCATAATGACTGGTAAAAAGTGGTTTGTGACTTTTATAGACGATCACATTCGATTTGCGGGGTTTATTTGGTGAAAGACAAATCTGATGTAAAAATTGTATTCCCAGATTTTTAGAAAATAGTTGAAAATCAATTTCAATTAAAAATAAGTATTTTTTGATATGATAATGGAAAGGTGTATTTCAATGAAATACCTAGGAAATTTTTGAAGGAAAAAGGAATTTTAAATCAATCTACATGTTGTGACACTCCTCAACAAAACGGTATTGCCTAAAGAAAAGAAAAAGCATTTATTGGAAGTAGCCTGAGCCATTATGTTCTCTGTGCATGTTTCAAAATATTTATAGGGAGATGCCATTTTGACAGCATCATACTTAATTAATAGAATGCCCACCCGAGTTTTACAATATGTCACACCCCTAGAATATTTCAAAAATACCTTTCCTGATTGCAGAATTAATTAAGATTTGCCTTTAAAAATTTTTGGTTGCATTGTTTTCGTTCACATACCTAGCCAATTTTGATCCAAACTTGATCCTAGAGCAGAAAAGTGTGTTTTCATAAGGTATGCCCCAAACAAAAGAGGTTGCAAATGCTATAGTCCTTAAACAAAAAAAATTCGAGTGAGTATTGATGTCTACTTTTTCAAAATCAATCTTTTTTTGCCAAAAATTCTCTTTAGAGGGAGAAAGAGAGAGGAAGAAAATTTTTGGGAGACGACTTAAAATCCCTTACCATATCCTCGTCTCTTATCTCCATCCACTATTTTTGAAAAACAGGCACAGAAATAGGGTGTTTAAGATATAGAGAATGAAGGAAAAACTAGTCAAAATTTTTCCAACATAGAAGGCTCACAAGCAGGGGGAGAAATACTACAAATGAAAAAACTTGAGTTTTTGGTTTATGCTCAGAAGAAGACACAGAAAAAAGGTGAAGACCAACCAACCATTTTGCCACAAAGCCAATCAAAATCTCCGGAAAACGGTTATTGGAGTAATTTAGGTAATCCTAATCTGGTTCCTCCCTTATTTGCCTCTACTTCATCTCCATTACCTTCAATTGTTTTACCTAATGTTATACTTATTGATTTTGATCTTCTCATAACCATTAGGAAAGGAGTACAAAAGTGTATCCAACATTCCATTGCAAAATATTTATCCTATGATAGACTTTCCAATGGTCATAAAGCATTTATTTCAAAAATATCTAGCCTATTTGTTCTAGAACTATTAAGGAAGCCATGGATGATCAGAATTGGAAATTAGCAACTATAGAAGAAATGAATGCTCTGGAAAAGAATGGTACTTAGGACTGTTTAAGGACAAGAAGATTGTAGGGTGCAAGTGGGTATTTACAATGAAGTGCAAATTTGATGGTAGTGTGGAGAGGTATAAGGCGAGACTCGTGGCAAAAGGATTTACACAAACCCTCAGGATTGACTATCAAGAAACCTCTGTCCTGGTTGCCAAGATGAACTCAATTCGAGTTTTACTATCCTTGGCTGTGAATTACAGTTGGTCGTACATCAATTAGATGTAAAAAAATGCCTTCATAAATGGAGATTTAGAAGGAGAAGTCTATATAAGTCTACTTTCAGGTTTTGAGAAGAAGTTTGGTGTAGATAAAGTTTGAAAATTAAATAAATCCCTACATGGCCTCAAACAATCCCCAAGTGCATGGTTTGAAATCTTTGGGAAGGTTTTAAAAAACCATGGATACTATCAAGGCCAAGCATACCACACTATGTTTTATAGACATTCAAGAGAAGGTAAAGTAGCTATCTTGATTGTTTATGTAGATGAAATAATTCTAACAAGTGATGATAGTGTTAAATTAGAAAGATTGAAGAGGGGACTTCCAAAAGATTTTGAGATAAAAGACCTGGGTGCACTAAAATATTTTCTCGGAATGGACTTTGCTAGGTCCAAGGAAGGTACTTTTGTCACTCAATGTAAGTACACACTTGACTTACTTTGTGAAATAGGCTCGCTTGGTCATAAACTTGCTGAAACACCAATTGAGCCCAACTGAAAGCTACATCATGCTAGAATTGAAGAAATACTGAATATAGACCAGTTTCAAAGACTTGTTGGAAGACTGGTCTACTTATCTCATACACATCCTGATATAGCATTTGCATTAAGTAGAGTAAGCCAATTCATGCAGTCACAAGGACAAGAGCACTTTGAAGCAGCATACAGGATCTTACAGTATCTAAAAGGAACTCTTGGTAAATGTTTGCTATTTAAAAAACATGGGCATCTTCAAGTGGAAGTATATACAGATGCGGATTGGGCTGGAAGCATCACTGATAGAAAATCTACCTCTGGTTATTGTACCTTTATTGGAGGAAATTTGGTTGCTTGGCTGAGCAAAAAATAGAATGTTATGGCTAGAAGTAGTGTTGAGGCTGAATATAGATCAGTAGCTCATGGAATTTGTGAGGCTTTGTGGATCGGGAGGTTACTGGATGACTTAAAAGTTCTGAGTACATCATCAATGAAAGTGTGTTGTGATAATAAGGTAGCAATTGCAATTGCTTATAATCCTATTCTTCCTTACAGAAATAAACATGTGGAAGTCGATAAACACTTTATCAAAGAAAAGATTGAGAAGGGACTTATCTGCATGTCTTTTATACCCACTGTAAAGCATATTATAGTCATTCTTTCAAAGGGACTACACAAGAGGTAGTTCAACTACTTAATAAGCAAGCTGGCCATGGAAGACATATTCAAGCCAGCTTGAGGGGGAGTGTTGGAAAAGGGAAGAGGATAATTCTGCAAGGATAAGAGCGAATTCTTTAGGATATCATAGTTGTAAATATTTAGAATTAGCCAATACTATAGAATAGGAAAGTTTAAATTTAGAATTAGATTTAGTGATTAATCACTTCCTATTTTTATGTCTTATATCACCTATAAATAGAGGAGCCCTGTACATTATTTAATCAGAGATTAAGAAAATCATTTGTTTTCTTTAGTTTATACCTACTTAACCTGTGAAGTCTTGTAAATATAAAAGATTTCCTATGATTCTAGCATACTATAGTTGGGTAACACTTATTTTATTTTTAACTAGTTGTATGTTAGTGTCATAGGGAGTACTCATAAGAATAGAATTGTCATACCCAAACTTTTTTTAAAAAGTTTTCAACAAAATGAGTTTGAGAAAGAGCCAAACCATTTTTAGTTTTGAGTATTCTTACTTCCAAGATGATATCAGTTTCTCCAAGGTCTTTCATATCAAATTATGAGGTTAAAAAATCTTTAGTGGATTTCACACTATTAAATCTATGCCTAAGATTAGTATATCATCTACAATAAGAAAAAGGATAACCCTATGACCATAAGCAAACCTGAAATACAAATAAGTGTTAGCTTCAGAAAAACCATGAGAAAGTAAAACACTATTGAATTTCTCATTCTATTGTTTTGGTGCTTGTTTTAAACCATGTAATGATTTAACAAGCTGACACACTTTATGCTCTTGCCCTGGGACCACAAATCGCTCAAATTGGTCCATGTAAATTTCTTTTTCTAGGTCAAATGTTGTTTTGACAAGCATTTGATGAATAACAAGTTTATGACTAGATTCTAATGCAAACAAGACAATAATGGTGGTGATTCTAGCCACATGGGAGTATGTATTGAAATAATCAATGGCTTCCTTTTGTTTGTGTAAATCCTTTGGCTACCAACCTAGCTTTGAATTTGTCAATTGGACCATTACGTTTCAATTTCTTCCTAAACACCCATTTACATCCTATAGTTTTTGAACCAGGAGGTAGGTCAACTACTTCCCATGTATGATTTGCCATAATGGAATCTAACTCACTATTAATAACATCTCTCTAGAAGGCAGCATCAGTAGATGTCATGGCTTGTTGAAAAGAGCTAGGGTCATTTTCCCCAAGAAATGCAGTGATAAAGTCATCTCTAAAAGACTTTTCTACCCTTACTCTTTTACTCCGCCTTAATTCAGGTTCCTTATCATTATTATTAGTAGAGACTTGACAATCAGGCTTTTTAAAATGTTCTCTACAAACAAGTTTTTGAAAAATTCTACTTTGTCGAGCCTCTATAATAGTATTTGATTCTAAAGCTTCATATTTGAAAATAAAAAATCTATAAGCAGTACTATTTAAAGCATATCCAATTAAAATAAAGTTTCAAAAGTTTTATAACCAATTTTCTTTCTTTTGTTATCAGGTAATGGGATCTTACCTAAACACTCCCACACTCTGAGGTAATGTAAGATTTGGTTAAAAACTTTCCATAACTCATAGTGTTTTCTCAAATATTTTGTTAGGAATTCTATTGAGAATGTGACATGCAATAAGTAAAGCTTCCCTTTATATGTTAGTAGGTAACCCAGAACTACACAGAAAAGCATTGACCATTTATTTTAAAGTTCTATTTTTTATTTCAACAATTCCATTTTACTCAGGGGTAGTAAGTTCATGAACAATACCATGTTTACTACAAAACTCAGTGAAAGATGAGCAATCATACTCACACCCCCCATCAAATCTCAATTTTTTAATTCTTTTATCCAACTGATCTTCTACCTCATTTTTATATTTTATAAAAAATTCTAAGGCTTAATCTTTTGTTTATAATAAAAACACATTAGTGTATATTGACTAATCTTCCACAAAGGTAATATAGTACTTTTTCCTATGATATGTGAGATAATTATTAAACATACCCACGTCAGAATATACTAAACTTAGTTAGTACGATTCTTTAGAAATACTTTTGAAAGGTTTTTTTCTTATTTTTTGCTTCCACACAAATTTCACACTTACTATGTTCGATATTTACAAAATCATGAATAAGCCCTAGGTTTTTCATTCTTTTGATGGAATTAAAATTTACATGACCTAACCTTTCATGCCAAACATTTAAAGGCTTGGTCAAGTAAGTAGAACTAGAGGTAGATGCATTGTTATTAATAATAGAAGAAACATTCAAGACAAAGAGATTCTCATTACAATACCCTTTTCCTAAAAGCTCCCCTTTCTTGGAAATTATAAAATTGTTAGACTCAAAAATAATTTAAGTCTCACCTTGTTTAAAAGACTCAGTGATACCAAGTTTCTTCTAAAGTCAGGCACACATGATAAATATCATTGAGTTGAAGAGTCCTACCAGAGGTAAGCTTTAGGCACACCTTACCCTTATCGATCACTTGAGATGTTTGTGAGTTACCCATGAAAATCTTTTCTCCTTATTATAGAGGTATGTAAGAACAAAACATGCTACAATCCAAACATACATGCTTGGTTGCTCTAGAGTCAAGTACCCATTCCTTATTGTTGTTGGAGACAACATTCACTTTATGTACTTGTATAAATATTTCATCCATCTCAGTATAAATCGGTCTTAAGATTGTTAGAAAATATGGATGAAAATAATATTTTTAACGAAAAATTTGGTTTTACACAAATACCGAATGTTACTTAAAAATATCAAATAAAAAATTTAATAAAACGAAATAGATACAACTCACAAATGTATCGATTGAAGCATGCAAGAAAGTGCTATCCTTAAGACCGATTTCGCCCCTTGAGGATAGTAATTCTGTGAAACAGGGTTAGTAGCGCCTAGCCTCCATGATACGATAATCGGTTATACTGCTACTAAAAGTACACTCCCATATAGCAGGTCACAGCTTGAAGCACAAACTAGAGCTTTTATGGTTTTTAAAATAAATAAATAAAAGTTTTGTAAAAGAGCACAAAAGGAGGAAAGCATTTGAGAGAATCTCTTCTTCGTTGTTTGATACTTTTACAACTCCAAGGTAAGCACATATATATAGCACAAGAAAAGAGTTTCAAATCTTATAAAAATAAATGAAGTTATTACTTCATTTAATAAGTTTTAAATAACCGTACATACATGTTATCGTAGAGAAACAAATTGACGAGGATTTAATGAAAAACAGTTAATGTCCTTTAAAAGATTTGAATTATAACAAATATTTCTAATAGGCTAGTCAATTTTTAAAGTGTGATCCAGTTTGATCTTTTTGTATCGAGATTTGAGTCCTCGTGGACCCATGTCTCCTTGCCATTTGTGTGGACTTTTACGCATCAATACAAATCCACCACTGGAGTGCAAAAATGAGGTTAAACTCAAGGCCTCTTCTAAAAATATAACATCAAAGAATTTTCCACCTTCGAAATCAGAAATTTGAGCACAAACTTCAAGAAGGCTGGCTATGGTTCCTGAGTCAAAACCACCTCCACTCCCTGCTAATCTATACAATACTCAAAAGACTCGTAAGATCAATGCATCCAAGAAACCAAACTTTTAATAGCCATGACATCAAAAACAGAACATGCACTTGCAGTTTCACTCATCTTACTATTACATATCAACTGAACTCTAAAGAGATTAGCACCAAGACATCATCACCAATTCCTGACCCAAGCACACACCCGTCAACATGTTTACCTAACACCATATTTCTCATTCTTTCACATGCTTTTATCAAACTGACCATAAAAAATTAAAAGGTAATAATTGAAAGTTCTGGAAGTATGCAATTATAACACATATAACAGTGAACTGTAATGTAAATTGGTATAGGAGGATTTTACGTGGTTCGGTTATAAAACCTACATCCACGGACAGCTATAGAGCTGCAATTCACTAAGTTCTTGTTTGTACAATCTTTAGGACCTTTTACAATGATGACTCACTCTCACACACTAACCTAATCTTTGACAAACAAAATCCTGCCAAGATCTTAAACTCTAGTGACACTGCCCACTCTCTGTCATAGATAACGTAACAACACACTGTTAAGTTATACATAACAAACGATATTTGATGCTGAATTACATAAATACTTAACCCGCAAGTTATCCCAAGTGTTTACTAACTCACATAGACTTAATCAACAACTCATGTATGATTTCTACCACTCATACATGAATCAAAGACTCAAAGAATCAAATTAAAGAAGCATCCCAATTTGCGTTGAAGCTCTTCTATTAACTCATGGAATGCCAGAATCAAGACTCTCTCACTACCAAATCAGCTAACCAGTTTTAATCTCTCTTCCACGTCTGTTCTTCGCCTGGTTATTACATAAAATATATATAGTGAGAGGCTTGGACGAAATCTCCTAAAAATCCTGTAAAAGATCTAATCAAAATCGCATTAGGATTAGGAGAAATAAAATAGGAAGTGATTAAATATCTAAAGAGATTATGATAAATAAATAATCTCCTATTCTAATTAGGATACAAGATTTTATCCTAATTTTATGAGATATTTATAAATCAAATACTTCCTAAAATATAATTATAGAAACAGTAGACTGATCAAAATAATATTCTTTCTTCATCACAAGTTGATCAAAACATAACATGTGTATGATACATGCATGTTGTCACCAAAAACTCGTCATCAGCATTCTCGGCCCAAGTGCTCGACACTCGACAGTCAATACTCGACAGGCAACAAGTTTGACACAACGTTTCATCACAAACGATCTCTGCACAACTACTCGACACTTGACAGTCAATACTCGACACTCGACATGCTCGACACGCGATGCATACAAGCTCGACATGCAGATAAATTCGAAACGCATATAATCTCGACAACTCGAACTCGTCACTCGACAATCTCGACAACTCGACATTAACTCGTCACTCGACAATATCGACAACTCGACATTAACTTGTCACTTGACGGAACAACAATGCAATACTGGAAATAAGCTCGACAACAACACTCGACACACAGATACTAACAATAATTAATTATTTAAAGCAACATGAAATTTAAAGAATAATATATTGTAATAAAGGAAAAGTTAGAAAGAGAATTCTTTTATATTGTTTTTAAATGTAGAATGGTCACTGGGCTTCATCTAGAGCTTCCAATCCAACACGGCAACACATGCACAAGCAAGTTAATCTGGGCAAAGCAAAACTGCAAGAGAAATGAAATGAGAGATGAAGCTGTCAAATGACACAACACAAGTAGTCACAAAAATGCTTTTACTTCCCATTACATGTCTCAGGAACAAATGATATAGTAGATTTCATAACATCAAACAAGAAATGGTAATTTGCTTGCTGAAATGCCCCTAGAAGGTTTGGTCCTAATGGAGAAGTAGGCAGGAAAATCATACACAGGAAATTACCAATTGTTTCAAAGACAGCGTTAGCCTGCAGAGAAAGATCAGCCCCTTGGAAATGAATCGTTATTTATGGCGATGGGGGATTGTGTTTTTCCCACCTGAAGCAGCTTTAAAGCAAAGCTCATATGGTAACCCCTTTCCCTCCAAAGTAAGCCACCCATATCTGAAAAAGTATCTGATCATCTCAGTCCTTAGAACTTTGTTTGCATCTGGCACAAGTAGAGTTGGTCCAACACCTCAGTCAATGGCAAACCCACCTGTACCATCGCTTTTCAGCACAAACAATGTTGGATCAATAGAAAGTCTTTTTCCATCAACACTAATCCCTGTCACATTAACATAATATCTTGCAGTGCCAGATATCAGCCCTGTTTGTACATTCCGTTTATCATATCTACAATTATCAATGCATCTTTGCCAAATCTCAAGAATGTGCTGTTTCCATGTTGAGCAGCCCACGAGGAAAGGCAGTACGAGAAACGCAGCTTGGTTTGAGGCTCCAGTTGCTTCAAGATTGATCGTCTCCCTGCTCCTAAACCAAACACTCCTGCTATAGAATTTTCACTTCCCATGTATCCACCAATGTTATGTTCAGATTGTCAAAGCCGCACCCAAAGACTACTGTTGGAAGTGTTATGCTGCCTGTGCTATTTTATTTATCTCCATGAAATGTGAAACTTTCTGTTGAGAGCACACCCTTGGTGATACTCTCCTCTCTGTACATCCAGTTATATAAGCATAGATCCCTGTAACAAGATTTTGGAAGACAAAGAGGGTGTTCACATGTTAAGCCGCGATAAGTTTTTGAGTGGGAGGCTGAAAAGCTTCCTCCTTTGTGTCCGAAAGCAGCTTCTGCATCCTTCACATTGAGGCCATGTATCATCAGCACCAGTATCTAGGAGCAAGAAAGAGGAGAATTGGTTTGTACAAATGGTGCCTTTGAAATTTAGAGATTAGCAGAAGGATAAGCAAATACTGGAGATATTAGTGTTTCAGGGGAGGATTTCAGATGGCAAGCATGAGCTTTGGAAAGATTATCAATCCTATTATGTATTTGTTCTAGAGTAATGTCTTTTGGGAAAAGAACCGAATCAATGGAAGTTCTTGGTATGAGCTAAATTGTAAATCCATTACTTCTGCAACTGGACATGGTAATGAGAATGTAAATGTAAAGAGCAACCGCTTTCCCACGTAGTTGTAGATTAAAGGTTTTCATATTCAATTGAACTATCTTCATCTGTGCACGCAAGGCACATTGGTGATATGCTCTATACGTATAAAAGTGCAAACCCTTTTCGGTTACGAAAGTGCATCAATTTATGAATATTCTTCATCAAGAAGAAAAATCCAAAGAATTTATGACTGAAATAAGAATTAATTGTCACATTAATTGCACTTAATAATACCAAATTGGACTATTATTGACAAATTCTATTTCAAAGAATTACTTCTTGAATGATTGTTATGAGCAAGTTATTGATTTTGAAACACTGTAAATTCATTAGGCAATTCTTTCAGTTGTCTAGGTATTTAACTACGAAACTGTGCAGGAATATATGCAGAATAGAAGTCAAAGGGTACTGGATTCTTTTTTCATGAAATTTTATCCAATATGAACTTGATAAAACAAAGTCACTTTAATTACGCTGAAAATATAGAAGAAAAGAATCACAAAGAGAAGTGACAAACAAGTGGAAAAATACTCCATCAATTTATTATAACTGGATCATAAGAAAGCTTATTTTTTACTACTGATAGCAGAAACAAGCCACCAACACAACTTGTTATACCAATACCATGCTGGAGTTGTATAAAATCCGTAACCAAACCCTGCTAGAGTATGATCACACCTGGAAACACTTAATAATAATAATAGAGAGACAGGCTATCGCCCCATAGTATAATTCATATATGTATATGTAGATGTAGTGTTGTTCTGCTCAAATTGCCTTGCCCCCATACTTCCTCAAAGCCTCCCTGCTGTCAATGGTGGGTGCATATGTGTCTATGGGCTGGGATGATGAATTGAAGTTGCCATATCGCTTTGCAGCCTCCCTGCTGTCAATGGTGCTTGCATATGTGTCTACAGGGTGGGATGATGAATTGAATTTGCCATAGCGCCTTGCAGCCTCCCTGCTGTCAAAGGTTTCAGCATAGTCATCTCTTCTTGGCCCTGTTGATATTGGAACACTGACCCTAGAATGTGGAGAAGTGGTGAATGAAGTGGGTTTGATGGCTTCCTTCAAGTACTCCACAGCTGTACCAATATCATTTGTAGGCCTGGAGAGTGAGGTATCTGGTGGTAAAGCCCATCCTGCACGGCTTGGCCTTGCCCATCCACCACTAGTGACAATAGTTGGTTGAGTCCCATTACCTCTGTGCCAGTTGTAGTCATCATAACCCTCATCCCGAATGATGTTACCACTTGGCTTGTGCCATTGCTTATTGTCAAAGTCATCATTGCAATCACTCCCGTTATAGCCAGTGGAATTAGGAGTCTGGCGCCAATGTGAAGCACTCAAAGGGCTGAACCTGTTAGGTCTACCAGCTTCAGTTTGCACCTTTGTAATGAACTCCTCCACGTTCTGTGGGCGGTCATGGTGAACCGGGCTAGAAGGTTCACGCCATTTATCCTCACCATAACCATAGTCTTTCAATGGCCCAACCTCATATCTAGATTTAGAGCTATGTGTGGAGTCACTCATGAAAGGTGAATGAACCTGCTGAACAATTGTTTGAGTTTCTGTAATGCAGGATCCTGTATCACTGTTGGGAGAGTAAGAAACAATTGGATGTTTCCTCCCCTCAGCATCGATAATGACTGGCTTGCAGACATGATCAGAGGCATAGCTTGGTTTGCTCCAACTGTCAATCTGTGGAGCTGAACCATTGTAGGTGGAGTACCCTCTGTAGGTGTAGCCATAGCCAGCCATTACTTAGCCTAGAGCGTGAAGGTTGGCTGTTCTCTGTGCAAACAACTCTTAAAACACTTTTTCCTCACTTTTCAGAGAATGTAAACTTCTCCTTTATATAGAATTATCATGTCCTCTTTTTCCCACTTGAAATTGGAAGTGATGTAAGATTCAAAAGCAATGCGTGTCCAAGTCATGACCTAAATTCTGGCCATGCATTTTGAGATTCCCTTTATATCCTCGAAGATTAGGTAAATGAATCATATTCTGGTTTGGTTCCTCTTTGGACTGTGACTTCCATTATCTGTTCTCAACACATAAACCCTCTAGATTTAAATCTTCACTTTAAAGAACATATATCATGCCCATTACATGAGAATATAGAAAACTAGTAAATGTGAATATGTCATTGCATATTAGAATAGTGAAAAATTGAAATCAATTGTGATTCATGGTGGGACAAAGAGATTTCATATGTGAAAACTGAAAAGTCAACATGCAAGATTATAAATGCAAACTGGCACCAAGTGGATTTTGGTTGCAAAATAATCACGTAGTAACCCTGGAGACCGAAAGGTTCTGCCTGCTTTGCTAGAACTTTTGCAGTATCTATTCTGTGTCCCACAACCAAAAGGGATTAAGAGACAAGTTTCTCTATTCTCCACTCGTGTCCTTGTTAATGTAAATCCCTGGCTACATATTCTACTTTCCCAAAAGATTCATATAGGATCATATTCCAACCCCTTACCCCAAAACAACCACTCCATCACTAAATAAAAGTTCGGAGAACCAATTCTCTTTTGAGTGTGACTTCCATTACCTAACTCTTGAATTCCCTCCACTGCAAAATTGTCTTCTCATATCCTAAAAGTTGTTATTTCTTTCAAATGTAAATAGAATAAGGGAATCTCGCAAGTTAAATAACTTGCTCTCATGCCTAAAACGAAGTTATGAACAAAGAAAATAATTTTAAAAAAGAAAGAAAAATAGGGGGTCGTTTTGTGCAATGAATAAAGTCTCAGGCTGGCATATCTTACAGTGCATTTTCAAGTCTTCTACGAATATTGATTACCTCCTGCAAAAATGCTGAAGCATGCACCAGATGAAGCTAAAGCAATGCAGTGAAAAAAGATACTAAATTTTCCCGAGTTTTCTCTTCCATGTATCATGTAAATAGGACGCAACTCTTATGAAGCGAAGAGTACACACAAAATTAGAATTAAAAATAAAAAGAACCCCACAGGAGTAGCACTAAGAATAGTCAAATCATCAAAATTTCTACAATCATCGATGCCACGGGCCTTCCTTGCTAGCTTATCAGCATTTACAGATTGGCTTAATGGTGGCAAAAAGGCAAATAAATTACATAACGTAAATATTACATTTTCCAACATTCCAACCCCAACTCTATCTATATTGATCAATGATGATTTTATTTTCATTTATATTTTTTAACATCCGACATTAAGTTCGAATCCCATTTCTTGGAGACCAATTGAAATGAGCAATAAATTCTGGGGTGCACAAAACTGAAAAGCTGAATGGCTAAACTTTCCTGTTGACCTCACTGTTTGGTGAAATTACTACCAATCTAGAACAACGTTTAAATCTGAAAATAGACAACTCATTCTTTTAAACCAATGTTGCATTGCATATATATAACGGATTTGAACAGTGATATGCATGACAATAGAGGTATAGACAGACTCGTCAACTACTTGACAGTTAAAGCAGAGACATTTGTCCCTAAAAACTTTATTCATATCAATTTTGTAAAGGTTAAGTTTGACTCCATGAAGAATAAAAAGTTATTGGTAAAATAGGAATAACTTCTTAACAGGTTGGTATGTAGCAGACCTTATACAAAAAATGAACATAACTTACAGAATCACCTTGGCTATTTTACATAGAATTGATGGAAAATGTCTAATTTTCCAAAAGATTGCTTCTGTAACATTAATACCTGGAATAATACACCTGTAAAATTAATTTTTCAAAGCCTAAATGTTGGAGCATCATGACCATAAAACGCGCTATATAGTGTTCTATCAAAAACACTCCTATATGGATCCTCCTCTCGCTTCTTCAACAAAAACGCAATACTGCGTTCAACTTCAGATTTTATGTGCAAATACAGCTCGTTTGCATTTTCTTTGTCCCGCAGAAATACCTCTTTACCCTTTGTGGGAATAGGCTTTCCAAACAGATAATATAAGCGGCCAGGAACCTTTGGCAGAAGTCCTGGAATAAAGAGCTCTTGGTTGGCAACCTCCCCACTCAATTCATCCCTACAACAAGTGGATATTCTTCATCAGTAGAACTAATCATATGCTTGCAATGTAGTTTCGCTTTTGTTAGAGCTGTTTGCAGCCTTGTTTGAGCTTTTTATGGCCTTGTCTTAATTAACAAGAATTCTTAGTAGTTACCAGAAGGAACAAAAGAACATTCCATAACATAATGTTAGCTAGTTACGACTCTCAAGTAACATAACTTTGTGATGCAGTATCAGGAAAAAAATAAAGTAACTAATACCAAAGGAAATTGATCACCTTATGTTCACAGAGTCACGAATGGCTTCCCTTATATAGTCATTAAGCACAGGAATCTTCATTAGGTCGTTGTAATCAAGAACCAACTGCCACAAAGATTACGGGAAAGTATAACGTTAATCCAAACAGAAAGACAATAGGATGAAAGACTCTGAGTTATTTAACTGTTCTAGAGAGAGAGAGAGAGAGAGATAAGAGAGATAGAGGTAGAACATTAAGTACTGAAAAATCTTAAATCCTTCCAATTCTACCTAGAATGTTCTGATTTCATAGACTTTGTCCAATCTAAGATAACTTTTAGTTCAACTATGATATTATTCCTAAATCGGAGCTTATAAAGCCGCTTTTTTCTTAACTAACATGTTCTACAATTTCATTACCTATGCATCTTAATTATTTTCCTAATTACTTAGTTTGGATATCTATATACAACCATCTGCAAAAACTAGCTGACCAATATGAAAGCAAAACATCAATGGAAGATTGACCAACCTATACAAAGACAATAAGAAAGACATGTCAATCTTATTTCTTCCCTCTATAGGATATATGATGAGGAACTGGGTTCCTGAAGTTAACAGAACGGGAGGGAGATATAGACAGAGGAAATGGGAGAAACAATAGAAGAAATTTAGGGATAAATAGAGTGAAAATTGAGGAAGAAATAATCTTTTTACTAAAAGATTAAAAAAAACAATAACAACCAAATCTGAAAATCACATAACTAAAGGTTCCTATTTATAGGACCTTAAAGTATAGTTCTACTAGGAAATAAAATCCTATTAGGAAATAGAATCATAATCCTAGTTTAACTAGAAAATACCAAAATTAAATCCTAAGTAAAATAGTAAACTATTAATTTAAGAAAATAACTCAAATTAGGATTACCCCCAATTTTAGGAATTCAAAATCCCTAATAATAGTCAAAATCCTTAATTTATTAAAATTCCTAAAATCAAAATTAAAATCCCTAATTTATTCCTAATTTGTCCTACATCAATTCTCTCTCTCTTGAAAGAACTCGACTCCTGGCGAGTTGTCAAGGAGGAAATTGCCAATACACAAGAAAACGCCACATCTTGCCTTGCACGATCATTGAAAAGTCATTAATCCACATCTTCGCTTTATGACGATCCAATAGTGAAAGCACATATAATGAAAAAATTATGGATGCTTTAGCGGCCTTCAATATTGGTAGAGAAACAATAATCCCCATGGAAGACTTTACTATTGACCTAATATAAGACTTCACCGTTAACCCAATAATGAGAGTAGAAGAACCCAAATATGAATCACAACCTATGAAATCAATTTCTTGAATGATTTCATGAAATTCTTCACATGTAGGTTTCACACCATCATTAGAATTCCTCTTGTCCTCGATCTCAATATCACCTCTAGATTCATGCCCATCTACAAGATTAATCTCGCTTGCTTCATCATCTCCATTAGAATCATCACACTCATCCTTATGGTTCTTAGGAGTTACACCCAAGACCTCTTGATTCCTATGTTTGGTGGATGACTCCAAATTAAGGCCATGTATTTTAAGAAAAGAAGCTTGTAAAGCTTTTACAATTGTTAATACTTATGTAATTTTACCTTCCATGGCATCCATTCTACTCTCCAGAGCATCAAACCTATTATTTATCCTATTTTTTGAGACTTGTATCATTGAGAGTATTGAAATTTGTACTGAAGGACACATTGTAGATATTGACAAGAACAGTATGATGGTGTCGTGGTGAATAGTAACTTCGGTGAATAGTATCTACGATGAAAAGTAACTTATGTGAACAGTAAACCGATGAACAGTAATTTCGGTGAACAGTAACTCTGGTGAATAGTGACTTTTTTTTTTTTTGGGGTTTTGTAGAGGTGATGGAAGATGAAATTGGGACAAAGTAAATTGATAGTAGTGGGAGATTTTATGGTTAATGGGTTGAACAAAAATTAAAAGATAAATAGTATAAGAGGGGATCAAATCCACGCTCTGATACCAATTGATGAGGAACAGGGTTCCTCAAGTTATCAGAAAAGGAGGGAGATGTAGACAGAGGAAATGGGAGATACAATAGAAGAAATTTAAGGAGAAATAATCTTTTTACTAAAAGATAAAAAAAAAAAATAACAACCAAATCTGAAAATAACATAACTAAAGGTTCTTATTTATAGAACCTTAAAGTATAATTCTACTAGGAAATAAAATCCTATTAGGAAATAGAATCATAATCCTAGTTTAACTAGAAAATACCAAAATTAAATCCTAAGTAAAATAGTAAACTATTAATTTAGGAAAATGACTCAAATTAGGATTACTCCCAATTTTAGGAATTCAAAATCCCTAATAATAGTCAAAATCCCTAATTTATTAAAATCCCTAAAATCAAAATTAAAATCCCTAATTTATTCCTAATTTGTTCTACATCAATATACCATCGTCTTGTACTTGATAACTCAAATGCCTCTCTTAGATGTAGAGTTATTATATTTATTTTTCAATGTTGCAGAATCTGAATTAAATTGTACAATTGATGAATTTAAAAACGATATACAGTCCCAGAAACCTATTTGTGAACTTACCCAACTTGTAGCAATTCTAGAATCCAGAATGCAGTTCTTTATAAATAGAATACAGAAATACAAAACATAATAATAAGCAGACACAAAAGGTGGATGATAAAAGGTACAATCAAATACTAGATGCCAATCAAAACCATATTACAGTGTCAGAGAAAGGCTCTTCGCTACAAGTTAAGAAATGGTTAGTGAAAAAAAGCTTACTTCTGCTAAGTCATCTTCTCCTACAGCCCCAAAGGGTACAATAGTGGCACCAAACCGTGCTGCCATTCTCACAAATTCTTGGTGATCAGGCCAAAATAGTTTATACTCTTCACCCTGGAAATTGCAGAAGTACTATAACTGTGAGAAATTATTTGCTTTACATGTATAAAGCCAATATATTATTGATAACAAACATGGACAAGGACATTTTATTTACAGATAAAGAAGAAAGTAAATTTTGTGGCCATAAATTCATAGATGACCATTTTATAACTAGGATCCTTGAACATGTGGCTAAAAGAAATACCATGAGGAGTTAAAAGAAGAAATTAGACTACTGAAATCTTTATAATAAACCCGGGTGAAAAAAGAAAAAAAGGTTCAAGCTAGTACAATAAGCATCATCGATTCCCAATCTTTTATAGTTAACTCTACCCCTCATGGAATAAGTCCTAAAATGTTGCTTCAAATTCAACTTTTCGTCAAAGTTAGAAAAATGAATTCTGCAATTTTTAATTGTCTTCAGGTCAAAATTAATGATGTTATGAGAATTGGAATCCAGAATAACCGATGACTATCTCCAATATGCCCCATTAGCAGGTTTGTGGAAATCTTAATCCAAAACCTATGAATTTGAGTATATGTTTAGGGAAATCATTTAACTCCATAAAAAAACTGATGAAAACAAGCTGCATTGTCTGTAACCATCCAGGGTTATTGTAGCAATGATCACTATCACAACTAAAGATATGGGTGCTCGAGGCAACATTCGCCTATGTGTGCCTGCAACAATGAAATGAAGATAACATCGCAACAAAAAAAGAAAGAGATACTGCCTCTGACTCTGACTACCAAAGAAAGTGTTGAGATTTTATTTGTTTCTTGAATGTAATCTATATTTTCCCTAAATATCTAGGTTTTTCTAGTTGTAAGAGGAAAGTTTTCCTAGGTTATAGCATGGTTGATTTCTTTCCTATTTTGACTATTATTCTTGTAATATAAATTGTCTTGTCT
The DNA here is from genome assembly GCA_013180625.2 of Boswellia sacra. NCBI lineage: Eukaryota > Viridiplantae > Streptophyta > Magnoliopsida > Sapindales > Burseraceae > Boswellia > Boswellia sacra. The sequence continues at coordinate 50,812 of SNVD02004275.1, forward strand.
TTCTCCTATCAATAATACATACAGAAATATTCTTCCAACAAAAGTAATTTTAAACAAACCCAAGGAAACTGCCACACCTTAAAATGGAGAGCCTCACGTGCACCACCAGGATAAAGAAGAACGTGTGATTTTGCCGACAACAATTTGAAAAGATTTCTACCTGTAACAGGTACAGCTCCCATTACTTTTAGCCAATCAGTCATAGAAAATTCAGTAGATGAAGCCTCAAGCCTTCCCAGAAATAACTCTGGATGAGCCACACCACGAACCATTATATTCTTCTCTTTCAAGAATTCTTCAACAAGTGAATAAAGTTCTAATCCCATCAACATGTGGTAACCAACTAATAGGACAGGACCTTCATTAGGAACACCTGCAAGGCCTTTCACTATCTCTCCATTGTCCAGAGTGGAGAACATGACTGAACTAGAAGCAAAGCGAAGTAATCTGCAATCCATGCATTGTACTATCAGCTACAGCCATAGATAAAGAAAAATGCGCAAACAGGTTACAACTCAAGCAAGCTGGTTTGACCTTGGACGAAACCAAAGCTCAAACATGAGTAAGGGATGTAAGGACAACCAAACTTGGTTTTACACCTCTGTCCTCAATGGTAAACCCTAATCTATAAACAAATGAACATGCTTTATAACAATCTTAGGAGATTGCTGTCCTCAATTTTGATTGTTTACACATATATACATAGAAAATCAAAATAAGATCAGATAGGAGAGAGGAGAGCAGAGGAGAGAAAAGATACAATTTATTCATTAATAATGCAAATCTTACAGAGGAAATCTTTGTTTAAGAACATAATTTTTTAATTCATGAGGTGGAAAACCAAAACAAAATAACTATTAATTTATTTACTTAGTTGCAGTAACCAATCCTTCATCAAAGTTATTACAACGAAGGATTAGTTTTCATTTAAAGAGGAAAGATGAAGGAAAAGTGATTCTAGCATATATTTAGAAACAAATATTTGATGGGCTCTAAAAGAAACTTTTGAGCAAAAGAATTCAAAATGTTACAGTGTAAAATAATATTGTCAGGCCCACATATTAATAATGCATTAACACGGTCAATCTCTATCAGGATCAGGTCCAATGAAACCACTCTAGAACAATCTTAATCGTGTTAGGTTGAGCTAGATTAAGTTGCATCACAGGAATGTCCAGTGAAAATATATAATAAATAATTACAAAGAGAAAGTTGCTCTGCTGAATTACCCAACTACTTGATCAAATGCATATTTGAATTCTGCCCTACTAGGCGGCACAAAATCGAAGACAGAATCAAACTTCCTTGAACGACGGTATTTGCAAGTACCTTTAATAATCGTTAGCAAACTAATGCCATCTTCCTGTACCATCAGAACATATAAAGCAGTCAGCTATATTTGAACCTATGGTGATATTAATAAAGAATATAATTTCCATTGCAGAGATTAACTAAGTTACAGCCCAAGGATGTGACCACAAGAACAAAAGTTTGGATAAAAATGTGATCAGTTTGAGATTGTTTGCCCTGTGTGTCACATCAGTGAGAAAGATCAACGAACAACATTAAAGGCCAAGACCATGTAATAACAAAGTTATTTATTGATGGGGAATACGACACAATTTTCAATAGCAAATAGTATGTCTAAAGTTTGTCCTTTGTCTAAATCATCATCAAAAGGTAGAGTGTTCTATGTTCCGAATTTGGCATCTGTACTGTCACCCTGGCATTTAAACGAGATCGCAACAGAAAGAATGATAATTTATGATGTTAAAGTTTCTTTCTACATTGTCCCATCAATCCACCCAATGCCTCAAAACCTAAATTCTCTAATATTTATGAAATTTTAGTTTAGCATTAGAGCTGGTTCAAAACAGTGTCATATTTCTTTTTTTTTTAATTTTAAAAAAAAGCATTTAACATATTATGTCGACCCATCAGATATAGGTATCAATGACGGTTGTTAAAAAGGTGTTGTTAACCATCTTTTAAACAGGCAAATTTAGCCCATAGTTGAAATAGAATAATAAGCAGTTACAACGATAGTGAATCTACTCAGTAAGAGTAAATAACCTACCAATATTTTTACAAAGTATATAGGAATGAGACAAAGTATGCCCAAGAGCTCCAATATATTAAAACCAATTTTATGAAAGCTTAAAGTGAGGAAACAGAACAAATCTAACAGTATACACACTTGCACTTTTTCCAACCTACCAGTAGAAGGGTATGTCCATTGTCCTTGAAGTATCGAACTATGCAGTTCTGCAATGAATTCTTGAGACGTTTCGCTTCATCCCCGCTAGGAAGCATATTATCCTTCCCACTAAAATAGAAAGAGATTAACTTTTAATCCATGAAGAAATTTTTCTTTTTTCATAGGTTTCATGCATGATGTTGTACATGATTTCAACTTCAAGCAGTGAAGGCTAGTATAAATGACACATAAAGACAAAGTCTCAGCTAACCAATCTAAATTAAAATAAAATTTCAATTATTCAGGAATAAAATAAAGTAGCAGCAGCTAGTGATGGAGATAATGTTCAATAATTCTGTTCCAAGAGTGCCTGACAAAAGCTCATTGGGGCCATGAAAAGATCCATAAAGACGAAACGACCACACATTCAAACACAATAATTGATTGGACTTTCCCAGATTCTGTATGTAACTATTCTTAAGGCCTATTTAAGATGGTTTTTAGCATCTATTATTAGCAAACTTGATACAACAATAGAGAAGGCTAGATAAATTGTGTCATCCACGGACCTATTAATGACTAAGTTGAATAATGATGCACTGGAAATCCAAAAATAAAATCATGAAGTAAATGAGCGAACACAATGAATTCTAACTAATACTTCCCTCGGATTGGCCTCATGACTGTATAACGCCTGTCTGTTGGTTTGTAAATATGAAACTAACTTTCGTCCTTAACATTCCATTACAATATGACTCCAAATTCCTATCATCTGCCCTTCCTATGTCAGTTAAGGCTCAAAGTTACTACATAGTTAATGTTCATCAATAACAAAAGACAAAAAAAATCAAATCACAGAGTTATACTTCAAGATACAACACAACAATTGACTAAAGACATTTCATGTAACATTTCTTTTCTTTCACTAGGACATAAAACACTAGTTACACAATCTAAAGTAAAGCAATAAATAGTCTATGCATGGTCAGATATGAGAAAAGCCATTTTAACTCTTGAGAGTGTTAAAAGAGAGAAAAGAAAAGAAAATAAATAGGGAAGAGAAAGTGAATGCTGTTGCATATTATTGATATGTGATGGCTTACATATACATAGCAGAAAAATCAAAGTAAAATAAGAAACCAACTCACTCGCAATCAATGCATATTATTCACCTCTTAGAATATAATTATTATAATCTAAAATTTTCATATAAATTCTACCACTCCCTCTCAAGTAGAAGTATAGATATTTTTAATGCCCAACTTAGTAACAAAGATTACAAATAGATATTTGATGACTCTTTTTACTATAACATAAACTTTAGAGTCATTCAACTTCACAAAAGTGATAAAGCTTCAATAGGCTTGATAAGAGAAGAGGTAGTCATCTCACTCAAACTTCTAGACAGAAGACCCAACCAACAAGAGAGTAAAACCGGAATTATAAGAGACGATGATTTTCAGTAAGAGGATACGTTTTTTACCATGAATCCTTAGCGAGACTGTAAGGATAGCAGTGACTTTTACTCCTGTCCAGAGATAATGAGGTTGTTTAACAGTAAAGAGATTAAATTTGGGATAAAAGTGAAGTTTGGACAAACTATGGAGATTTGTCTAAATTAGGGCGAATTTCTAGCTATTGGAGGGATTTTATTTTTTTTCAGAAACACCCTCAAAAAAATTTAAGACACCCAGAAGTTTTAAAACTTTTCAACCCCTGAATTATAGAAACTGATTTTCATTTATAGTGATGATGACAAGAGGAGCAAAGACCTTTTTTTTTTCTTTTAAGAAAGAATAATAGACTTTTTGAATAAAGCAAACGAGCACTACATTTCTTTTTTAACAAAAATATTTTAGACTTGATGGAAAAAGAAAGAGATACTAATTTTTTATTTATTATTAAAACAAAATCATTTGACACAAATAGAAAAGAAAAAAGATTTTTTTTTTGAAATACTAAAAACTTAAAAAGAAAAGAGAGATGACTTTCTTTTTTCTTCTTCGTCTTCATTTTTGTATAAGAAAAATTCTTAAGGACCTTTAACCCGCTCTGATACCATGTTAAAAGAGAGCAAAGAAAATAAAATAGATAGGAAAGAGAAGGTGAATGTTTTTGTACATTCTTGATATGTAAAGGTTTACATATATATAGTAGAAAAATCAAAGTAAACTAGGAAATAAAATCACTCACAATCAATACACATTATTCACCTTTTAGAATGGAATTATTATAATCTAAAACTTCCATATAAGTCCTAACAGAGAGAATTAAGGACCTGGCAAGCACTAATACTTCAGCTTTAACAGCATGGAGACGTGAATTGGCATAAGTAGAAGCTGATTTAAGCAACTTCAACTTCCAAAGAAGAGAATCCTTTGGTATAATATCAGCCATACCCTGAAAAATAAAAGGAACGGTATTGGCTATATGTAAGAATACATAAACCCTAAGTAAATACATCTTTGCCATCTTATTCAGAAAATAAGACAAAAAAAAAAAATAATCCCAAGGCCCAAAAGATGAAGAATCGATGTTCACTCTTGCAGCAATGCCTTCTTGAACTTTAATGGGTTACTACTACCACATTGTTGGGGGGAAGAAAGGAGAGTGGTGATGTTACTAGCAAGCAGTTCATTATGTTACAAAATAGATGCAGATATATTCTAAAGGTAATTATATTTGGAACAAAATAATGCATATGTTGAATTGCATTAATGCCAATATATTAATCTTATGCTGTTAGTTTGAACTTAACGTCTTCTTTTATCCTGCAAGTGGAAATTTTGTGGTAAAAATGGATTGGTGGCGGTGCACCCCACATTGCACACCCTTAACCCCAAGAGGTAGTATTAGCTAACTCTAGTTTGAAAATGCACATCTATGACAACTAGTCCGGATACATGTTTGTGGAGGAAGATGGAAACAGGTGATATGGTATGAATTAGTAGTCACCATCTGACTTGAAGTGTCTTTCAATTATACATAGTCGAGTACAAGGAATATGGACTAGTACCCTAAATACAATGTGTTCACAACCATAAATCGGCTAAATGTGGTCTAAACTTCAGTAAAAGGAGACTACGGAAAGCAGAACGAAGCCATAAAACACTGAAACAAAAAAAGTATTTAAACTGAAGAAGAATTTTTATGCAAAAAAAGTGAAATACTGATGAACACAATCGCAAGTGCAAGTATTTCTTACAGAAAGACGAGGCAACAAAGCAGTGAGGTTGGCAGACAATTGTTCAAATCTTAATCTAGGAGGGAGCCTGCTCTCGATATTAACCATTGCCATCTTCATGGGCTCTCCTGACATAAAAAGATAGAAATATCTGAGAAATTTTTCGTTTTTCTCATGGGGGTGACAGAAGTAACCATAATGACGTGTAGCCAACAGATCATTACCCATAATAAAGCTAAGAAGATATGGGACTGTGACATGTAATTCATCTGGCAAAGCATCCAAGATAGGGAACAGGGGCTGAAGCTGTGACCTGCCGAATGACGTAGCTAAAACAGAATATCAAGAATGTCAGCTGCATTGTAGTATCAAGCACGCTTCTGATTAAAATAGTATAACTCAAAATGTGAAAACTGACCTGGATTGGCTAGTATCAGGACCAGGTCAATGTTCGGATTGCGAGCTGCAACTGCAAGTGCTAGGCATCCTCCAAAGGAATCCCCTACCAAAAAAATTGGCTTATTTGGAGATGAGGCATGGTCAAGCCTCACAGTCTCTTCTACAAATTGAACCAATCCTTCATGCAATAAAAAATCATAAGTTATTGATAAATCAAAATATGTCATGAGTTGAAAAAGAATGAACATGATGCATCTTGCTGTTTAGAGGGAATCAGAAGATATTCAATCACTGATTACAAAATTTCCAAATTATATAATAATTACACAACTGAAGCATATTTTGGTGGCATTGAATATATGTCTGAACTAAAAAGCCTATGCTATTAATAACTAAAGACCCTGATCAAATGTGAAAGGAATAAGAGAGTACAGATTTAACTAGCCAAGAATTATATTTCAAATCCCATCCTTACCAACTGGCCATTATTGCATAGAAAAAAATAGGATACATCTTGTACAATGAAAATAAGAGCATGAAAGGCCAAAAAAACTTCAGTTTTCTAGTTCTTCCACATGTTTATTCACTCCTAAGACACTTACTGCTCATCAACACTAAGTTCCATTTGGTCATAAATTTTTAGCTAATGCCTCTTGCATATTCACAGTGACTGCTATTAACAATTTGACAGGTAATTGGCTCACCAATAATAGAAATTGAAAAACATGCATTAGTTTAATTTCTAAAAAAAAAAATGGAAAATGTGCTCAAAAGAATAAACACTTCTTTCATCCTTCAGAACAGCTGATTGCACACTGAATATCAAATCACCAAAAGTAACTTGAAAGCCAAGAATATTATTGTTATGCAGAAAACAAACTTGTAAAAAGCACATAATTGCTTAGGTTTTAGAAATTGAAGACCTTCAAATGGTGTTCGATCATAAACAGGAATATGAAGGCACCGAACTTCAAAGGCTCTGCATATAAAGAGAGAGAGAGAGAGAGAGAGAGAGAGACAATAACCACAAATGTGAGATAAATAAGTTATTTGATATTAATAAATGTAGAAAACAAACACAGAAATATTCAAACTGCTCAGAAGATGGAACAACAGAACTTACTTCCCAAGAGGTTTGTGGTGCAAAATGAGGCCTAACCCAAGTCCATCAAGCCCTGCATTTTAGATTATATAAACTCAAATATTTTATTAATATTGCATATTCTAAACATATAAAGACTAACCACTAATTCTTCTAAAGTTCCTATGGACAAGATATTGAATTAAACTTTTAAGGAACAAAAACACTGGTTAAAGAAAGAAATCTGCTTTCTGGGCTTAAGACATCTACATGTCTGTCGGTAAAAAACACAGAAAAATTTGACTGTGGGAGCTTATCAGCCTTAATGAGAGCAATAATTTACCAGGCAAAAATAGAAGAGTTGGAGAACCAGGCAATGGTTGCCCGCAGTCCACAGGGCAAAACCACCGGGGTGGCCCTCCATCAGGCTTAATTATCTCCTTAGCTTCATCTAGATAATCCTTTACAGTCTTAGTCCCATACCCATCCTCCCAGAGCACTTGTAAATCTATTGAAACAGCATGTTTAACCAACTTTTTTTCCTCAACTCTATGCTCTAAACTCCCATTTCCTACATCGACCGCTGCTCCATCTTTCTTTTTCTCTCTAATTGCACAAGCCCCGTTCACCACAACTTCAGATGAAAAAACTGATGAATCACTACCACCACCTAAACTCCGAGCTCTAACTCTTAAACAAGGTTTATAGTCCGAATTTATTGCAAAACTAGGCGATACCCGAAGAGTAACAACTGATGCCATGATTTCTGGTAGCAAGATTCACCAGCTCAACAACTAAGAACCACTAAGAACCATTTTCTAGTAGCGCAAAACTAGAACTAGAAAATAGCTAGCTGCAACTAAACAACACTCAATAGAATGTTCACTAGAACACTCTTAACTGAAACAATCACACCCTTTATGCTTTCATAAAAACTACAAACAAACAAACACAAATGATATAAAATTGAAATTAATGTAGCAAACCCAGATACGAGTATACAACAAACAAAGTAATAGTAAAGGCAAAAGTATAACACGACCGAAAAAGCAGAATACAATCTACGATATGTGCAACATGCGTTACATGCACTCATTCAATTATTATCTCATATTCAAATATGTGTGTGTGTGCGCGCGCGTGTGCAAGTAAAAGATTAGCAGTCTACTGTGTGGAAAAATGTAGAACTGACAACAAAAACAAACAGACAAAAGCAGTTACTTTTATAATGCAACGAGTTTTGGAATATATATATATATATATATAGCAAGTAAAAGATTAACAGTTTACTGTGTTGAAAAGTCTAGAATGACAACAAAAACAAACAGACAAAAGCAGTTACTTTTATAATACTTTTATAATGCAACGAGTTTTGGAATATATAGCAAGTAAAAGATTAGCAGTTTACTGTGTTGAAAAATCTAGAATGACAACAAAAACAAGCAGACAAAAGCAGTTATTTTTATAATGCAAGAAGTTTTGGGGTGGTGCTGGTTACCGCTTTAACGAGTGGCTAAGACAAGTTCTATGTTTGTGGACAATGAGAGGCCACAACTACACACGAGATGTGATGGAATGGGCACATTAGGCATTAGGCTTATGCGCGCCAGACGCAAGTTAAATGTTATGCTTGCATACGGCACGTTGGAGTTGAAGTTGAACTGTTGAAGGTGAGAAGGAGAAGGGGGTTTTGGTCAGCTTTTTGGCATTACTCAATTGTTGCAAACATTATTACCCAATTAGGGATTGGACTTCATGTTTTTATTTCTCCTAAGCTATAGCTATGCTCTCCTATTAATATTAATATTAATATTATGCGTCAACCAACAATTTTTTTTATCGTAAAAGATTTTATTTTCAAAATTAAATATTTAAAAAAATTATAAAAGTTGATTCCCTCTTACACATTGTTTTCAGTTTCAACAAAACCTTAAAGCTCTTAGTTGGTTGCTTATGACGAGTATATCAAGTAATCATATTGATTTACACTCGACAAAGACAAACAAACGTCTACTGCTGCAAATAAGCCAAACGCAAAGAGGGTTGTGGTTGGCCTGAGTTTGCAGTCCTGGGCTTTGTTTTTGCCACCCAGTCATCCAAACAAAACTTGTTTTCAAAATCAGAAAAAAAAAAAAAAAAAAGCCAACCACTACAAGCTAATCGTGTAATTTGGACTTGCCCTCTTACCTCGAAAGATTTGTGGACTTCCAAGTCGCACCCTCTATGACCTTCAACGAAAAAAAATATATATATTTATGAAATAAAAGTATCTGCAGTACAAGACAAACAATTTTTTCAAAATTCAATTACGGCAGGTGTTGTGATTTGTCCTCTCAGAATACAATCTTCAATATTCAATCATCAAATCCAATTGATCCATGAAATAGTAAGCTGTCGATTAGTTGAGATTATTGAAGGCCTGACTAATAGAACTTATAAACAAATATTTGACGTTGCTTACAAAGAAGGATAGCATAATTTATGTGTCATGAAAATCAGACAATTAGAAATTGGTTTAAGAATTATATCTCGCTTGTTTGTTGTGTAAAAAAGGTAAAATTGAGCAGGGACATGAGTTTCCACACCGGCTTTGAACCAAGGAGAAATCCAAATTTTGTTGCTACTGGGAATTTGGACTCGCAAAGATTTCATTTCAGGCAATTGGGTACGAGAAAAATGAGATCACTAGCAGTAATGGACCATAAAATTGCATGATTTTGGTCAAATTTTGGACAACTGCACGTTGGGTTGGGAGGGCAATGGTTCCTGTAGTGAAAACTAGTCCTGCCGAGAGTGGTTTGTCACAAGTTGCGTTGCTATCCTTGGGATTAATTGTTGCGACTAAACTTACATTCTCAAGGAACGTAAAGGCAATTTGATTCGGTCTTCTCAAAGTTGGTTTGCCCAACTTCGTGTAAAGTGTGAACTCTGCCCACAAGATGAGCAGAGCTTATATTAATTAATTGTACAACTATCGAAACAATCAAGGGCCAAGTGGCACACTGCATTCAATAGAAAAGGACTCGACACAATTGCTCAATGAACTTTGTTTTTCCCAGAAGGATCATACCTTACAATGCAGTCCAAACAAAATTACTTTATGGGATATAATATTTACACTGATATAAGAAATTCAAGTTTTCCAATTAGTCCAGTCACCAGTGGATCAGTTGCAACCAATACCAAAAAATACATCAGGAGGCCATAAGGGAGTATAAATATGCAATTATAAAATATATAATATATCAATGGAATAATTCAGCACAAATGGGAAAGTGTCTTATTGCCAGAAAAACAAAAACAAATTTCAACAACTAAGAGGGTTCCTATGGCCAGTCATCGCATCCCACAATACAAATCTACAAGCTTTTCAACATCATGCACCTAATTTTGCAACCCTCGGGAAAGTATTCACACTACTTTCCGCTCATTTTTTCTCCAAAGTAAAAATCTTTCCATTTCTATTTCCCACATGCAGACTCACTGTATAACAACTTTTGCAAAGTCTACCAAAAGCTTGCATGTCAGCCAGACAAAGATCAAAATTTTTCATAACAGCTCCTGCACAACTATGGAAATGCAAAACAGGAAGGATCTTCTTGGCAGGTTCTGATAATGCCCCAACCCAAGATTCAGCAATCAATTGGTTTTTCCAAATTTACAAGGACCCAATAGATTCTTCTGATCATGATAGGCAACTCTCAAGAATCAATATAACACCCCAGTATTTTACACGAGCGTAAGATCTCCATCATATGCAAAGTCAAGCCTGCGACAAATACATATTGAAGATTGACGATATTGCTTATACGATAAATACTGCAAAGAAATAATGCTTTTCTTACTAGGAAAATAAACATATACCACCAAACTTTTTCATGCACAACTTTTGTTGTTATGAAGAAAATGAACTGTGAAGAGAAAGAAAGGGGACTATTCTGTCTCATTCTTTTGTACCAGATAAAAAATCAACAAAAACAATTTTCCAAATATTCTCAATCGTTTAAAATCCCTGCAAAATTGATCTCTTAAATTGTTACTTTCACTCAAGTAAGCCAATAGAAAGTATCATATCCTAACCGTCTTTCTCAAGTCACATGTAGTCACTTTCCCTGTACCATTCTGTAATTGAGAACCAAGTCCTCAGGTTTCTTCCATACATAAGCCCGCACGGTAGCTAAGCTCATGTCTGGGGATAAGACCTGGAAAACACAGAAACAGATTGCTTAACACAAACCAAAGATCAGGTCAAGAAAATCATAAACTCATATAAAGGAGTGAGCACAGAATTCTTTTCTGTATTGCAATTTTTATGGTTATCTTTATTGCAACTTTGATAATTAAGTTACATCATACACAACAAGAATTTGTACTAAATAAGAGGTCTGCAATCCAGACCCATCCATTTTCAGGTACATGCAATCAAGAAAAAATATTGACTTTATGTAGAAGGGTTAATTGTTTACTAAAATAGAAAATACTAATAATCAGAGGTAAATTGGACACCAGATAGCATTAGAATGCAAATTAAGTATGATGACAATTTAACCTTTTAAGAATCAGACTTCATCAGTTAAATCCATGACTAGAGAATGTCTCAGAAAAGCTCACCTTGTCAATTTAATTGTTTATTCATAATAATACTCTCTACTAAACATTTCAACACGTTATATCCAGACTATAGACATAAAGCCCTGACAAAGATATCAAAATAATCAACATCAAAGATGTAGTTCACTTGCCTGATTATTGCACAATATCTCTATAGAAGGCTTAAACTTTGGCCATGGCTTCAATCCAGAACGGAAAGAACCATCTCCAACTGCCGAATGTTGTAATGTGCTCCCCGCAAGAGCAGGAGCAAATGATGTATCAGGGTTTACACCATCCAATGGTTTGTCAAAAACCATCTTCTCTACAACATAATTGACAACCTACATGGACATAGCAGGACAAGCCAAGATGGTCATGGTCTATGCAAATTATACACGAAAGTACAGGGCAATAAAATAAGGAAAAAAGAGAACACAACAAAAAGAATGCACTGCCCACTCAGTAATAATTCAAATAAGAGAAATTACACGAGAAAAGATATATCAACTGAGAAAGTATCTCAAAACATACATAGAGCTATATTTCAGGCCAGAACACTATAACAAGATTACAGTATCCATGAATGAAAAGAAGTTTTGGAGACTTCACACCATAAGAGTAAAAGTCCCCCTAAAGTTGGCAAACAAACAGATGCCGGCAATTCGAGTTCAAGCATATCAACAATTAAAAAATGCAGAGTAAAACGTCTACCAACTAGAAAATACAGTTGTTATCTTACAAGAAAACCAAGCTAAGGTTTATATATTGCAATTTGAGTTCAAGCATATCAACAATTAAAAATGCAGAGGAAAATGTCTACTAACTAGAAATGCAATTAATATCTTACAAGAAAACCATGCTACGGTTTATATATTGGCAATTACGAAGTGCAAACTAAATTACCTTGTGTATTCTCAATATTCGAGGTGCACTTAATTTCCCCTGTGTCAAGATCTGCACAGCTGAACCTTCACATGGATGCAGATAAAAGCTGCACCTGTAATAATTAAATATAAACTTTTACAGACAGAAAACCTGCTCAAACCGTCCAAGAAATAGGCATAACAGCATTTACTATAAACCTAATAGTTTCAATTCCTTCAAGCAGCAGCAAAACATTTGTCCAAGTTAAATCTTTTTAGGGGAATAAAAGGCTGCATAATTCAAATGAAAAGCACACATCTCCCACAATGATGACTGCTGAGGAAGGTACATATATTCACACATGCAAACTTCATTGAAAGATGATTTTTATTGAAGAAAATGCACTAAATGTAAAAATAAAATAAAAATAAATAAATTACTTGGTATTTTCCCTGGGAGGTAAGCGATTATTCAAAACACAATCAAGACACCACCAAGGAAAGTCCTTCTCATCTTCAGTTCCATCTAAGTCAGTAATTTTTTTTCTCCATGGACCTCCTTGAGTACCCTCGGTAATTATCGATGGCGGGGAAACTGTTGAGAATTCAAATGGTGGATACACCACAGAGTCATTTTCACCACTACCATCAACCTCAATCCGTGAATGGGCAAGACTTCTAGCACTAATATCCTTCCCAGACAGAACATCTCCATTGACTGAAGCTTGTGAACCAAGTTTCTGCCTTCTTTTGGCCAACCAATGAGCCAATAAACCTTTAAGTGTTTCACGAGCTAGATTAACCTGTGGAACATGCAAGTCCATGCAACAATTCAAATTTCCCTGACCAGATTCCAATTTTTAGGCTCTTATATCCTTCAAAAGTGAGATCAATTCATTAAAATATAGAAACAAAATTAATTCCAATAATAGGGGAAGATTCAAGCCCTTAAAATTCAGCAAAAATTGGAACTAACGCTCTTATGTTTTTGAAGATTATGCAGAAATTGTGTTGTGCACTTCTCTGATAATTAGTTAGGTAGGGCAAAAGGCCATTTTAAGGTTTCAACAGAAGCAGAATAAAAAATTTAAACCACCCAATTAATAATGTTCATTAGAGGTCAACTATGCGTGAATATAAACATACTGATGATGGACTTTAGAAATCGAGACAAAGAATCAAAACAATCACGAAAAGAGAGAGAAAATAGAGAAAAATGTCTACTCCACTGATATCTGTGTATATGGACAACAAGATAAAGATCCACCTTATCATCCTCAGGTTTTCCAGGAATTTGAAGGTCTGCTGAGTACATCTCCGCAGAGAAGCATTGTGGTGTGTCCAAATGAACAGACAAACTCCCAAGCCTGGTATCCACCGTGAACCATGCAGGAATGCTTACCTGAAGCATTAAGGATATCAATGACAAAATTCACCAAACAATATTACAGGGATTTCTTCCACCTCCCCCAAAGACACTTTCCTGAAAACAGATAGATTAAAATTAACCAGTGGGCTTACCATTTCAAACAATTGTTCCTTTTTCTCCTCAAATGAAACCTGGAAAGATTCATAATTAATTATCAGCAACAGCACATACACCATCAATCATAGAGTTTCAGTGAGACACCACAAAAATAAACGAAAGGAAGAGAAAATTCTTTAACCTTTCCATAGTCCTCAACCACAACACCTCGTGTGATCTCCCATAGCTTCACTGAACCAGCAGTATCCTATCGACAACGCATGATGAGCTAGTCATTCTGGCATCAAAAACTAGTAACTAAAGAGGAAACATGACATTCACCTTGGTCAAGACATGCCTTCTATTATTTAAAATTTCATGCTGCACAATTCCAGGGGTTCCAGGTATTGAAAAGGTTGGTTCTTTATAAACAGGAACCTATAGAAAAGTCAAGTGATCAAAATATTAGATATTAATATTTGAACATTGAAATAATCAAAAGAAATTACCCATCCAAGCAAAAACAGAATACCAAAAGAGAAAAAAAGTCATAGTAACATCTATAGAAAGAATAAATAAATAAACTATATAGAAAATCAAAGGAGCCAATACTTTCCATAAGTTATTATGTCTGCTGGTATATTAGAGTTGAGAAAACAACTACTTATAAATCAATTATAACAATAATGCAACACTTCAAAATATCCCAATGTCCAATTATCCAAAGTCATCCAAAATGGAATAGGCCAAGAGACATATACACCTTGAAAACTCAGATTTCTGGTTGGAACACAAGGACTAACTGCATGCATTAGCAACTATTGCAAAATAAACAGAGCATCACTTACAGGGGTAGATCCCTCCAAGGAAACCCTTGTCCTTGTAAAGGATAAATTTCCAGCTAAGAATGAACCGCCTCTTTGAAAAACCTTTTGAGGACTACGTCCTTCAGCAGGCCACCTATGAACCGAAGAATCAGTTGTTGCAACCCATATATTATCATCATGCAATGCCAATTGCAGAATAGGGTGTTCCCCTGTACAAAGCAAGAGACTCTCCCTCGTCGCCAAGTCTGTCAAATATAACTGTGCGCATATACAGAATTGAGCATCAAAGCTAATATAGTAGACAATAGAGAAGTCGAGGGAAGATTTGACGTATGAACATATCACGAGCAAAAGGACTTACAGAAAGGTCTCTCCCACCACTATAAACGTGACTAAATGTCGGTGTGCTGGCAAGTGCCCAAACAGAATCTGTATGCACAGCATAGGAGTGCACACATCGCTGTTGACCAAGATCCCATAACCTATCAACAGGGATCCATAACAATTAAAGCCAACTTCTTACAGATTTGCATGTTGAGAAGCATTAGAGCAACAAAAATAGCCACAGCTACATACCTGATCATAGAGTCCGAGGATCCCGATAAGCAATATCTGCAAGAATGAAATATAAGTAAATAAATATAGTGTGTCACGATAAGGAATGGGGCCCAAAAAAAAATTATTCCCAAATTTTATTAACTTATAAGCCACCCACTCCTGCACTTTCCTGCATTGTTCAAGTAAAAAGAGTTTCCGCAATGCTCCACACAACCTCTTCAATTAGCGTGTTAGATCAATTACTTCTTTCCACATCTATACATATACTTTAGGCTTAATTAATTTGAATAGTATTATACATCCCAAACTTTTAATGAAAAGAATTACAAGCAAATCTAACATCAATAAACATTGCCCATCGGAAACCCGTCTCTCATGCTACAATAGGCATCTTAAGTAAATTATCCACTGTTTGAACATATTTGAAGTCCAGATGTGCAAAGTTGTCTTCATTTAATGAAACTATTTATGTAACTGTATCACATAAAAGTTGGAGAAAACATGATCCAAGTAAAACAGACATCCTACACAGCAGACCCCACTCTACCAACCTGCCAGTTGAATCTAGAAGGAGAGCTCTAATGTTATCTGTATGCCCTCTTAACTTCATAGTCTTTGAACCAGTTCTTGGATCCCAGACACGTACAACCTAAAGGAAGCATCACATAAGACAAAAGCTATTTCACTTGTAAGGATGACAAAATCATATTGGAAAATGACCATTATACCTTCTCAGTTCCACCGGATACAAGCAGGGTTCCACTATCATTCATTGCCAATGCATAGACAGACTCCTTATGGCCTTTGGCAGCAATCGGTACATATCCATGTGACTGACTTGTGTGCGCAGATATGCTGTTGCTTGAGCTAATAGTACGTAAACTTGTTATTGGTAATGAAGTCCCGGAACCACTGACACCACCATTTGAACAATCTTCTTCCATTGCATCACTTGGTTTTGAGAGTGGAGTAAGTGCAGCTTCAATATCCCATATGAAAACCTCACCACCAAGACCACCCGACGCAACAATATTGCTCTAAAATGCATGCGACTAAAAGAATTTCAGAAAATGACTCCAGTAACCTAGATATTATACCTCCACGTGCAATTTTTTTACAATAAAATTGAATATAAAATTTAATTCAGAAAAATTTCAGTGACAGGAAGCTTCCTCAATGCAGTATCACGAAAAGTTTGACAGAAATTACATTTTTTTCAGCTGCAGCAAGACAAGTAACATAGTCAGAGTGCTGACGCAGCGTCCTTGTACAAATTCCATCGGACGGACAATCCCATGTCTGGTGTATCTCAAAAAAAAAAAAAAAAAAAAGTCTAAATCAATCAACAAGATACAGCTTAAGGGAATGGATTAGGACCAGTAAACATTATGCCACTTACAAACCTTAAGAGTGGTGTCTGAAGAGCAGGAAACAAGAGTATTATCACCAGCTAGAACAGTATCGTTTACCTGCAACAGCCAGATACTTTTCCCTTATATTCAAGGATAGCTTCCAACTTATGCATTCAAATAGTAATTTGAATCTCATAAATGAAGCACATAAAAGCTAAAATCTATAAACTAAACTTATTCTCATAAAGCTAGGGCTCAATCTCCACATTAAATTCCCATTTACTTAACAATATCAGGTATCAATTTTTAATAAGTACTCTTCTCTTGCATGTGCTTCTGCTGGATGTGGACAGCAAAACTCTTCTCTATCAATAATTTATTATCTATCATAAAAGGTCATTCTACTGTAAAAAATTTAACACAAATTCACTCCCACCACACTCAACCTACTTGTAAGGTAAATACACACATAAGTATAGCAAAAATATGCATCAACCAAACTCCTGTTGCCATCTAACACAATGTAGAATAAAAACTACAGCAAAAAAGAAGTACCCAATCAACATGTGACTCCAATGTAGCAGAGCAACTGGCAACATCTTCAGCCAATGTCCATCTCTTTAAAGTCCCATCACGGCTTCCAGTGAAAAGGTAATCGTACCCATCAGATACAGATGACTTTGATACAGCTAAACAATTTATGCCAGCACAATGCTGCAAGATAAAATTCCAAATTTTTCAGCATCAGGATCTATAATGCCATCGACATTAAGCCAGGGAAACACTTTTTCCATAAATATAAAAGATCAAGGTTGGGGAAAAATGTATCTAATGTACTTGAGGATGTGCATATGCAAGTGTATGATTGATCCAAAAAAGAATGAATCTCATACTTGCAAGTCTTGATAAGTTTTATTTGCCATAATATTGCATTTGAACCCCCGCTATCTTTCCAACAAGAGAAAGGGGCAAAGATAAAATAAAAATAAACACAAATCAAAGCCCTTAAATTGAATCTACAACCACCTTGACATTAATTATCTTTCACCAACCAACTACAGAGTAACATTAGGGTGGTAAAATAGGAAATGCTTACCTTAATTATGTGCATGGACAACATAAGAATATTAGTGACAGATCAGATGCTATAAATTGTTTATCCTAATACACAAAATAAAATGCAAAAAAAAACTCATACATTGAGTACCAACAACAAAAACACCACTATCTAAATTTGAGCAGCCTAATTTATAAGTCTGTTGTTGAAGGCAGTGTGTGGGTTTTAAACTAATTAGACTCCAAAAATGCCAAATGGATTCACGTAAGGATAAGAGGAATAAAATAAACATATTAGCATCTTATCAATTAAACTGCATGAGAAAAAGCACATTTCTCAAGGAATAGGAAAGCATATCATCAATAACGGAAACTTAGCATTTTTTATAAAAAGAAAAAAAAAAATGACAACAATAACTGGAGCTCATAGCACTTTCTGATAGCCAGTAAAAAAGGTAAAATACTAACTGTAAGAATTAAAAAAGGCATATAAAGCGCTTCACCTTAGTATCATCAGAATCATTCAAGACATATGTCAACCTCTTCTCTTTACGGGGGCGAGTAGAATTAGTGTTGTTACCCGCACTACCCACTCGGTGCATTGTAACAACCCCTAAAACAAATATCAATTAAAAATAAGTAAATAGCGAAACTTAAAAGCTACAGCCACCATACAAATTCCTTCTACAGTCACCATACAAATTCCTTTAAGCTTGGAAAAGAGATGATCAACATTTTGTTCTGTAAATGACTCAGAGACCAATTTTTATTATAGCAGCAATGACACATACATTACAATAGCTATACATCATATACAAATTTACTATTGTCTCTTGAATGCCTGAATAAGACAATCGCAATTCCAACTTTACATTTCTTTTCCCACTTTGATAACCCAGAAATTTTCAAACCCTTCTTACAAACTCAATTCGAAACTCGTAATTCAAATCACAAATACCACTTTGTTTCGATTAAAAGACAGACTGGAATCCACGATAAACGATTACATTCATACACTCAATAGATACAAGATTCTGTTTCCTTATTACCCGTACGTAAAGTAATTGTATACACTTTACCCGAACCAAGGGAGTCAATATCAAATAGAATTCAACCAGAATGCAGAGAACAATAAACTAACCAAACCACAACGAAAAGAATGTGTGTAACTAACAATCATAATCAATTATCGAATTCAACAGTTCAAAAAGAAACGAAACGACAATCGAAAAATCAGTGATGTCAGGATTGAGGAAATGCGAATCGAAACCCTAAATTAAGTGAGAAAATGGAAACCTAATGCGAGGAATGAAATCAAATGGATTGAAATGAGTGAGACCTTAATTCAATGATCGCGAAACAGCCACAAAAATGAAAATTAATTAATTGATTAAAAATTAAATTAAAATGAATGAGAAGTTCACTTACGAGTGATTGGATGCCTTAATTGATGGACAAAAATCGAAGATAAGACCTAGAAATTGTATTTACTGAGACGTGTTTGTCTGTGTGTCTGTTTGTTTAGAGAGAGGGAGAGAGAGAGGGAGAAGAGAGAGAGCCGAGACTGTCAGATTGATAAAAATTAAATAAAAAAATAAAACGGAATGAGAAACTGAACGGGAAAATGAAAAGTCAAAACTCAAGAGCCTCGCTCAATATGAGAAACCAAAAAAACAAAAAAACCTAAAAATAAACTAAATTAATAAATAAAAAATAAAGAGCTTCATATCCACCTGTCATTAGCAGTGAGACGGCGTCGTTTTTACTTCTATGACTAGTTGTCATTAGGCAGCGGATACGACGTCGTTTCTGCTTGGTCAGAATTTCGATCGTTAATTTATTGAATTTTTTACTTTTCCTGTGTCGGCTGGCTTTATGTAGTCGAATTTAAAAAGAGTAGTATTAAGAATTTGGATGGTCAATTCATTGAACTTTCGACTGTTTCTGTATCGGCTGGCTTTACGTAGTTGAATTAAAAAAGAGTAGTATTATTTGCCATCCACTATTGAGCTAAAGAAATCTCACCTCTAGTGATACCCCACTTAAAATTTAAAAAAGAAAATTATTTCTAATAACATCTCATCTATCTTCAAAAAAATATCCTTTTCTTATTAATTTAACCTTCCTAAATTATTCTTTTCAAAATATATTTATCTTTTTTTATTCTTTTGCAATCTCCCATTTTCACTGTTAATTGGTTTTAAGTTGAGATTGAAAAATTAGAGTTTATACCTATCAATCTAAGAGTAATTAGAATCTAAACAAAAATTGTGTAATGTTTTAGATTTATTTTCATTTTATATTCATGCAAAATAAGTCCATAAGAATTACTTCTTCTTTTTTTTTTGTAAGGACTAGCAAATCAAGAGAAAAAAACTATAGTTTTTTCCCTTATTTGGGAGGGAAAAATATACACATCCATAAATAGAGATATAAAATAGGAGGAGATGGGGTGCTAAAAAAATCTAAAGTATTTCAGTAGAGTAATCATACCACGTCAATTTGTGTAGATAAATTTATAAGAGTAGTATCAATGCCTAAATTAAAAGTGGATTATTCATGGAAGCATGTAAATGTGAAAGATCTATAAAGAAAGTAAAATAAGCATAACATATAAATCTATCGATTTGCATATAAATATTGGTTTTAAAGTAAATTTAGTTAAGGATAAATTTGTAATTAAAAGAGTTATTAAAGATGGGTTTTCTTCATTCCATAATGCGGGCGTTGCGTATAGCATCACTCATTAAAAAATTGAAGCCTTTATCTAAGTGCTTAATAAATTACTAATTAAAACATAAGGAAATTGTGTTTGAAAATATTATTTATTCATTTATAAGTAAATTAAAGTTAATGTAATATGAAGTCGCTCCCATCGTGGTCTTACAATGAGCTTGTTAATGCTATTTTTTTATTGAAATTACACTTCTTCCTAAATAATTTTTTTAATAATTATTGTTAAGTAGAAATCCACTTATGAAATTGTCATTAGAAATTATTAAAAACAAAAAATTATAACAATTCTGAGGCATGGGCTAATTAAATATATTGTTATAGCTATATGAAACTAGCATTTTAACCCATATATTTGATAAATTATTATTATTTTATCATATTAATAATATTTTTTGGAAAAATTTACAAAATGACTCAAATTTAAGGACCTGTTAGAAAAATGACCCACTCTTATAAAATTTTGAGGCCATAATCTTTTTGGCCGCGAATTTACCCATATCTCCTTAGGAATTCAATTAATTCAATCTTTAATAACTTCCTTCATTCCCTCCACTTCCATAATCGTTATCTCCCATTATTCCTGAATTTGAACTTCAAAAAACTCTTGAATCAACATCCAATCAACCAACAAACAACCCACATCCCTCAAAGTGGAAAAAATCTCACATTTTTGCGGAGGATAACAATTGGAAAAAGTTGGACATGGAACCGAGAAAGCAGAAAACATTAGTGAATTGTGAAGAGCAAAATATCACCGCTTAGTCACTCGTTCCTTCTTATTTTTTTGTTATTTTCTATTTGTCTTGAATGAAAATCCATGTTAGATGCATGTTATGTTTGTTAGTTGCAAAACTAGCCTAGACATTTTGTATTGAAATTTTGAAATATTTGAAATTTAAAAATTAGCGATTTTGTTGGATTATGATGTTAAATGAATATGTTTTTGGAGTTTCGGAATGTTTTTTTTGAGATAATTTAAAGTTGTCTGATTGATTGAGAGTATATTGGTTGCTTGGGTAGTGTGAAAATGGCAGATGTCTGAGTGTTCGATCATGAGGGTAGACGATGCCGAGCGTCGGACTTGCTTTCTGGTCTTGCGCTCGACATCTGACAACGAGGGGGTTCTTATCATCGAGTGTTAGATTATTGAAATCCGATAATTGATGCCCCTTCGTTGTCTGAGCATCGAGTGTCAGTTACATTGAATTTGGCACTCGATAGTGCTTCTAATGTAATAAACACTTGACGTCTAGACAATGAATCGACGTCGATTGTTGAATTTCAGCAATACGAAAAGCTCGATGCTAGATAGAGGAGTTCAACAGTGGGTTTCTATCAGATTCATGAAACCAACTTTCGACAACTTGTGTCAAGTGTTGGTCGTATCGTCAGATATCAGTTTCTAAAAATTGACAAACTCCCTCTGTCGAACACTCGATGTGCTAATTGTTGTGTGTCAATTATGATATATGTCGAGTTTTTATTCATCGTCAAGTTTTGTCAAGCATTTTGGCAGTTTTACTAATTTTTCACCTTTTTTGAATGTTTTCCATAATCTAAATGTTTTTATGTTTTTTTTTTTTTTGTGTTGTTCTATGAAGGTTTTGACATGATAAATCAGCATGGGCTTACATTTAACGTGAAGACAGGTGAGCATTACCACACCGTAATCACGAATTTGGTGAGTTAGGACAGTATTCAGTGGATCTATTCTACTTTGATTGGTTGCCAATAGGACATGCTCTGCAATACATGTTTCAAGCGCTATTTAGAGATTCAAGAGCTTACATTTCTGTCCCAGCTAGTCCATAATGTATTGCTAAAAGAGGTGCAGATAGTCGGATATGATAACGAAATGTGGTTTCTTATTCAAGGTGCAGTATAACATTAGTTTCAAAATTAAATTAAACTTTCTAATTAATTCTATCATTTGTACATTGTAACAATCAATATTTTTGTTTCTAGGGTGGCTTATTCATTTCTTTGCATATAAGTTTGGACTGGTAACCAGTTTGAAGTTTGCTTTTCAATTACCAGATATTCCCAATGTCCAAAATCCTTGCCTATTGTTGGATACATACTTTGGGGTTAACAAAATGTAGTTGATAGATTATTATTCATTGCTTCACAGAATAAATGTTCACGTTACTCTAGATAAGGATGTAGTGAAGACAGCGGCGTATTATATTTTGGAGTGGCTTTTCGTGGAACAAGATCTTCATCGGTTTGTTCCGTGATAGTTGTTGAATTTTGTGAATACGTTGGATAGGTCTAATAAGTATCCATGGTGTTGAGTGTCTTACAACTGGACTATTGAAGGATTGAAGAAAGCGTTGGTTAGAAGATTGGAGAAGTACAAGAAACGAAAGGCTGCTAAGAAGGGCAAGGGATCCAACAAGAGAAGTATAACTTCCAGGGGTGCCCATAAACTATTTAGGTATATAAATGTCATACATTAATGTTAGTAGTATCCACTTACATATAATATTGAGTGGGTTTATAATTCATTCTTATTTTATTTATAGGTTTGGTTATATGAAGCCGTGTAGATGGTGTTTTTGTGTAAAAGATTCCACGGTAGTTGAAATGAGAGACATAAATACCCCATCTAAGGATATCATCCTACGAGATGTGATTAACATTAGAAGGAGGGTTAGTTTAGTTGTATCCTATTTAATCCGTTTTGTTTTTGCATATGTACATGCTCATATCGTATTTAAACTTCACTTTCCTTTTATTATTGTAGGCCTGTCCTTTGGTCATTTTGGAGCTGACTGAGGTAGAGAGTGCCACAATTTGGTACATGACCTTTTCAGAGGTCGTTGGGATGCGGAGGGGCGCCCATGTGATGTACTGCATCTAAGGACACTGCTTTGCATGAGGACGAGTCTATTGAGTCACCTTAAGACGAGTAGCTAGAGCTCAAGGTCGAGGTCGAGCATCCGCATAACCCAAGGGTTTTGGTTTTTCCTGTACCTATAGTTTCAGAGATTGTCCTGACCCCACCTACAACTCCACCACCTTCCTCGCCACATATCCACTTTTCTCCTTTGTTAGGTCATGGCCCATCTCCCTCACATGTGCACCTTGCTAGTCCACCACATAGTGGTAATTTTGCCACACATGCACACCACTAGGCCCCTACACCACCCGTATCATCCACACATGGCTAGTCCCATTCTAAGGTATTATTATATCTCTTTCACGTTATCGAAAATGCATAAACACTATCATTGCCACCACTTGTGATATAATATAAGCTACACCACAAATTATGGACTTCCAGTCTACCGTTATGTGGGAGTTAATAGGATTGAGGGATAAGGTTAAAGCACTTTGGGCAAAGAACAACTAGATGAAAGAGCAGAACATTCAGATATTGGCTAACAATAAGGAGATGCAACAGGAAATGCGACTCCTTCGTCATGCCATCATATTACTAGGTGGACATTTTGGCTAAATAGACAAGGTACCTATTTCAATCATCGTACAACCATATCATTCCCAATATGTATCTTTGGGTTATTCCTCGATTATAATATCTATTTGTTATGTAGGAGTACGATGATATTGAGGATGATGAGCCTAAGAACCTCATGAACGTTTCATAAGACAGTGTGCAGGTCCTTGATAGATCACCAATTGGATTTGTTTTACCACAGGGTCAATGTCTCTTTCTAGAAAAACATAAGCGAAGCCCATTCGTCAACCCTCCTAGGAGGAAGAAGTAAAAGATCCAGATTGAGGAGGGAGCTTAGACTCAGCCCTAGATAGTTCTCATACCTGTCATTGACCCTTTAGCATAGCCTCCTCTATATAATGGCCCTAAGTTGCACAACACCTACTCGATAGACGGGCAGGTTGATGTGCCGACTACTTCACTTTGGACACAAGTTCCCCTGTTTGACCCACGCACACCTTTTGTTGATGATAAGATAAGGACTTTTGATCGTTGGATGTCAGAGGGGGTTGGAGACCTCAACTTCGATATCGGTTTCGCTAATCGAGAGTTCTTTAGGATTTTGACCACCAATGGGCTTTGGCTTGTGTCTGAAATGAGTGCATCATTTGACATTGAGCTTATGCTGTATTAATTTGAAACCTAACTCAGTTATTATGCACATCTTTTGAACTCAGTTTCTCATGTGTAGCACTTTAATATATACCTATGGACACTATGTTGTAGATCAAAGAAGCTCGGTTATGCTGTACTGAAGAAATCCACATTTCTAGACACGACGTTTTGGGTACGCATTTTTCATTGAATGAGCATAGAACAATGCAATTAATGTAACTTATTTGACAACTTAATTAGATTTTGATGGTTATTACAGTCAAAGGTGCAAGGTTTGTAGGAGTAATGCACAGATAAGTTGAATGACATTGATTAGAAGAAAGAGGTAAAAATGGTCTTGTATGTTGACGGTTATAGTCCACTGGTCGGTCGGTTAGTCGTGGGATAAAGTTGACTTGGTATGCACCATTTAATATATCTGTGAATTTGTAATCATAGTTGGTAACAGTGTTCCATCCTAACTTCTTTCTTCTATATGCAATTGTATGTACTAGTTAACCTAGAAGGTCAGCACTGGGTGGCCATGCAAGTTGATTTGAATTGTCAGAACATTGTCATTTATGATTCTTATATTGACACCACATCCATCGTGATGGTCAAGGACACTTCCTACTACCTAGCAAAGATCATCCCGCGACTTTTGATATAGGGTGAGTTTGGTGATCGTTATTTTCCAAGCAATGCCTTTGATATTGAGCGTATCGAGGATCATGATAAGGTTCCACAGTAGGATATTGATGGTAGATCATGCGGAGTATACGTGTTAAAATTCATGGAGTATTTGGTTGGAGGGCTGTCGTTCTCCAACATTAGGGCATTCGCTAAGGATACACTCCAACAGAGGATAGCCTTGCATTGTTGGAGACATAGGCTAGGCGAGGCCCATTTCGAGACCACCGTAATAGCAGCCCCCGTGGATGACACAACACCCACTGCCAAGTAAGCTGACACCTAGCGCACTTCACATCTTGGTTCTTCATATGTTGCAGCATATGATACAGCTTAGACCCTTGACAAACCTAATTGACTTTGACTGTATATATGGATATTTTCTTTTTGAATTCATATCACATCCATGTTTATATGATCATTAGCACATATGTCTTTTTTATTTTCTTTTTGTATAGTTTACATCTCTTGTTGTTATATTTATGCACGAGTAATATAGAGTATAGCTTAACTGAGAATGACACTTTCATTAGTAAAGCTTGTTCACGATATCGCACCATAAGAGCTACACAATCCATTCTTTCTAAGATTATTTAAAAATTACACAAACAAGAACAATTCAATTGACTACTAGGAAAGTTTCATGATTACACATAATAAAGAGATTAAATTCTAAGCTTAGGTACAAATTATAGAAAACATAAACGATAGAAACTAGTAAGAAAGTATCACAATTACACATAACACAAGATCACAATCCATTCATGGATTATGTAACAATTGGACAATACAATGGAAGAAAACATATGTACATGAAATGACCCATACAACAAGTACAATGTCGAGGCCACATCCTTTATGGTTGGCGTCGTACACCTGCAACAACATCTAGGGGGACTGGATTGTCACACGTTTGCCTATTATGTGCTGATCCTCCGCACTTGCTGCAACTGTGCGATAAGCTAGATTCACTAATGAAAGGGATTCGATTCCTCCTAGGTCGCCCAGCTGGTCTCCTCATCAAGGGTGGAAGCACTACTTTGCTGCTTACGTCTTTTGGAACCACCCAGTCCTCGTATACTCCAACTGGAACCATAAGCAAAGCATATGCATGGAGCAACCGATCATTTCTATACCACTGGGCATAATAATCATAGCAAGTAAATAGGCTCGCGTGCTTACAAACAGCTAATACATGTACACAAAACAATTGGTATAGATCAAACACCCTACATGCATAAGTTCGAGCATGCATGTCGACAACATTAACATGCTCGTTTTCAAAAACCTCATATATGGTAAGAGAGATACTGCTAACTATCATTCGATCACCCTTTTTCAAACGATCCTCTATCAACTTGTTAGACCATGGAGTGAGATATAATTGTGAGTTAGCAAATATTTCCTTTGTTTGTAGAACCATTTTTTAAGATTTACTCAATAATAATCCACCAATTGTGTAATCAAAATGAACCAGGCGTGTCTCAAACAACTGTTCATGGACTCAGTGATATTGGTTGTCATTATATTGTATCGTCGCATAGAAAATTGTGAACGTGTACATTTCTCCACACCAATCTCATGAAGATATTCTATAGCTAGAGGCATATATATTCGATTGTACACATATGATAGTTGAAATCACTATGGTGATATGTACTTGCAGCTTGAGTGAACATGCCAAACAAATTCTTATCCTTGAAGTTGGCCTTTAAGTTTCCTTTAAGATGGTAGGTGCTTCGACCATGAAATGCATTAGGGGAAACAATAGAAACAGCTTTTTCAATACCAGGATGGCGATCCAATATGAACACTAATTCTTGCACATTTCTAACTACTTGATCACGCAATTGTATCATGAACCTATTCCAAGAATCATCATTTTTAGAATGACCAACTCCGAATGCCAATAGGTATGTTTGTTTATTTCCATCCATGTATGATACAAAGAGCATTATACCTCTATATATTTCCTTTACGTGAGACCTATCCACTGTGACAACTAGCCTAATAGATATTGCAAACTGTACAATTAAAGCTTCCAAACTCATGAAAAAGTACTTGAAGTGATCATTACCATCAATTTCTAAAGTCATCCTTGTCCTGGGCTTTGCTTTCTCAACCATGTATATATAATAGGGAGAAGTGTGAATGATTCCTCGTGAGATCCATGAAGTTCTTCCAAAGCTGTCTCTTTTACTCTCCATGCCTTGTTGTATGTGATGGTAACATCCAATGTCTCCTACACATCAAACATAACGCTTATAAGCTGATATATCCTAGAAGCCTCAATGAATTTGTTCTTTTATGTGTTTCCCAATAACATCGAAAGCCATTTGTTTGTGATTCGGGTGCAATCCAACTCCCGAACATGTGTGCTAGGTGTTAAACTTCCTTACCTAAAAGAAATTTGAATCTATTACCTTGGTTGCCTGTATCTACCGCTTGCAATTTTTAGCACAACATACGGCCTTAAACCTTGTTGTGTTAGATTTTTTCACCTTAAATTGAAAGTTGCAACATAATGCCAAATTTGATAACTTCTCATGGACCTCGATTTTGCTATTAAAAATCTGCCTAACCACAATCTGAATTCTATCAACTATAAAAGATGTGGCATCTTCATCAATTGTTGATGTTGAATACATAATAGGAAGCATCTACCTAAGTATGTTTACCCAATGCTCATCACTTTCAGGACCCAAATTGGCATCATCTACCATAAAATCCACTCTCGGCTCCACCTCTCGTCCTTAAGATGTAAGAGGATGGGTGATGCGTTTGAAATTAGCAAGTATACTAGTCGCACAAGTAATAAAGTGATGAGTAAGATATCGTTCCCACGAGGATTGATTCTAATTGAATTTGTTATTCGAAAGCAACAATAAACTAAATGAGGGGGGTTTTGTTGATTGATTAACTAGATGAAATATTAATGCAAGTAAAGAATAACACAATGCAAATTTAAACAGATTGAAAAATCAATGAGAGAAACCTGGTTAAAGGATCCTTCTCTACCACAAGATATGGATTTGGGAATTAATTGTAGAATTGTCATCCAATTACACCATTGAAATTATCAACCGTAGATAACAACAAGCTCTGTTATCCCAATCTTTCCTTACTTTGTTGTTAAATAAAACAGGCTCTTTATTTAATCTCTATCCATTAAACAACCTAGAACAAGCTCTCTAAATTTAATTCAATGGATGCATTACGATAAGAAAGATAGGTTGATCTAAGCAATAAACACACAAGCTCGGATTATTTAACTTAGGTTGTATTCTCCAATTGCAATCTCTGATCACAATTTTGCTACTAAGGATTAGAAATTCAAGACAATTACGGATCAAGATTTCTAGTCTAGCAATAGACAACAACCAGATTATATTCAGTTGGCCATTCGAAATACAATCCAGCAAGCAATCATAAGCATTAGATATAGGAAAATACAAGCAACTTCAATTAGAGAATTGGATAACAACTTCTTGCACAATCAACTTACAAAAACCATATCAGGGGCTTTGAAATCACCCTCAACCAATTCAGATTCAGTTACACATGTTTAAGAACGTGGTAAATACAATACAACATGGAGACATTCCAGAAAATGAAAGGGAAGGGAAAAACTTAGCAAATTTGATGTAATTCTCTTTGGATTGTAGTTCTTCCTCTTTCCAAGCTTCCTTTCTCCTTCAAGAACTCCAAGAGATGAAAGAATTCCAGAGCTGCAGCCTCCACCACGTTCTCCCCTCTTCAAGTTATGAAAATAAAACCCTAAAATGTGTTTAAATACTCTGCTACAGTAACGTGCTACAGTGTCCCGTATTATACATGCTACAGTGATGTGTGGAATTACATTTCTACACTTCTCACACTGTTTTGATTACAACTTTCGGTACACTGAATGGATTCATAAACCGTAAATTTCTCCAAAAAGTAGACTTCGAGAGCTTTTCAACGGTATATGATATGTCATCGGGTTCATTGTATATCAATACAATTAAATCCGAGAAGATGGTTGACTAGCAGAGGTGAAAATGAAGGGTTTTACTCCATTTTTGTGCAAGTTGCTCCAAAACTCCTACAAACATCAAAACCACACAAAAACATAAAAATACCAAGGAATATAGCAAAGAAACATGGACGAATTGATATGAAAATGATATATAAATAGACACTTATCAAATTCCCCCACACTTAGACTTTGCTAGTCCTCGAGCAACTATGACAATATGAAATAAAACTAAACCGAAACAGAATCAACAAAAAATTAAAACACACAAATGCTTCATCTTGCAAATAGGCCTCAAAGATTGTACTTAATTATAACCCAAGGAAAACTTCAAAATAATGCACTTGATCAAGAATTTTATCCGAAAGATTAGTTTCGCTTCACTTCAATTCCTCAAGTGTGTGTGTGTAGAGCCATTCTCACCTAATCACTTGTAACCCGGATGAGTTTATGCATAAAAATGAATCATATTTAATATTGAAGATGTGTGTATAAATGAACTCCATAGGCCTGCTTTTCAAGTCACTCTCCACTAATGTAGACATGCACAACACCAAGGATCAAGTAGGACTTTATTAAGCTTGTAACGTTTGGCTTGGGTGAAGATATGATAAAGGATAATAATTTGGCTCAAATCACCCACAAACACATAAATCATTCAAGACTATGTAGAGCTCAACCCTATAACACAACTTCATTTCAATTCACCAGGTTACTCCCCCAAACTTATTTAGAACACTCAATCTTTTTTTTTTTTTTTTGCAGAAAACAAAAGAAAACTACACCCCCACACTTTGTTGTTTCATTCTTTTTAAGAACACCTAAGGATATAGATCTCTTATTCTTCTTCTTTTGTTCTCTTTTTTTTCTTTTTTTTCTTTTCCTTTTTTTTATATTACACTTCCTCTCCCCCACACTTAAACAACACATTGTCCTCAATGTGTAAGTATGTGGATGATAAGTACAGATTGGCTTTTTTTTCTTTTTTTTTTTTTACAAACACAATAGGACTCACTTGCATTGCTCATGACACATCCCAACCTCCTCTAACTTCCCAAAACCAGAACATAGCTCAGAATTTAATTGTGAATGATCTACATGCTCATAGGTAAGGGATAAACTGTTTGGAACAAATTCATTTGAGGTTAGGAAATCTTTTAGTGAGTTAACAAAGAAAAAGGCTTACAAAGGCTCAAAGGTGTAACTAGGGATCAATTTCAGTCAAGGTTGGCTATTAAGGCTCAAACGGTCCAAAGATGGCCTAAATCATTTCCCCAATGTTGCACAGTCTAGGATTTCGCCTCGAGTGACCATCAAACAAGTTCTAGAATTCATTGAAATCTGAAGAAACATTTAAATTACATAAACTTTCTCTAAGTGAACAAATAACTCAGTGATAATAGCTCAGTGCTCAATGTTGCGCAAGGAATCAAAAGCAAAGCGAAAACCAATAAACATTTCAAGCACACAGATCCATGCATCATTTATCATTTTCCAAGAGTTATTCTTAATTCAATCATTATCTTATCATCGACCCACAAAATGCAAGAAAAGAGGTACGTGGCGTTGTTACACCTGAGTCAAGATTGTATATTTCAACAATCCTTAGGACCAGTAGCCCGCAGACTTAAGGTTTCCAGCCTATATACCTTTATTATGAAGAACAAAACAAGAAACAAGACACTTCAAACAACATAAAATAAACAAACTACAGATTTATTTAGAGAGAATGCGTTTCAAGAGTTAAGGAAACCCCATATTCTGCCATTCTCAGGTTTTTCCACAATGTTTTTTTTTTTTTTCGAATCAAAACTGATAAAGACAAAAACACACAACAACTCTAAATTACACAAAACTAAACTTACTTATAAAATAACAAAGTCCAACAAGCCAGCAAATAAAAACAAGTCAGTTAGAATGGGTCTAAAAAGTTTAGAAGTTAGCCTCCTTATTCAGCCATTATGGATTGAAGAGATCCAGAATGCGTTTCAAGAGGAATTGAACTTTTTAAGCCACCACTCTAAAAGCCATGATTAGAAAATATTACCTGGGGCGAAAGAAATAACCTGAAAAAAACTCAAAAGAAATGACATGAAAAATCTCAAATAAACACACTAAAAAGAAAGTAAACAAAAACGAAGCAAACCAATAATAGAGATTACAGATGGAGCGTTAAATCCAGTTACGCCTTTTATTGCCTTCTCCAAACCAATCTATCCGAGCCGTTGTTGGATCAGGCGAATAGACGAATTCTTGTAGTTTGTCAATTAACTCCCCTGCAGTTGAAGCTGTAACCAGGATTTGCCTCGCTGACGGTGAGATGAAATTTTTTTCTACAGCTTGATCAAGAAAGGACAACAAACCATCAAAAAAATTATTGACATTTAACAAACCAATGGGTTTCCGATGGATGTTTAGCTGTGCCCAAGAGGTGATTTGAAATATCTCCTCTAATGTACCATAACCACCAGGCAAAGCTATAAATGCATCGGACTTAACAACCATATGTGCAATACGCTCATGCATGCTAGAGACCTGTAACTCTTCCCCGATTGTGTTGCCTACGATATCTCGTACAGCTAATGGTTTAGGGATAATGCCGAGAACTTTGCTCCCTCCTAGGGATGCAGCTGTTGACACACACCCCATTAACCCAAGACTACCCCCTCCATAAATCAAATGAATACCCCTCGCAGCTAATGTCCTACCAAGATCAAGAGCTGCTGTTGTAAACTCTCCATCTTTACCAAATTGCGATCCACAAAATACGCATATATTTTGGAATCGCCGAATTGGTGTTTTCTCCATTTCTAAAAGTGCTCTAAACTTGTGCAAGACAATGATGTACGTTAGGTATTATGCGATTCAAGTGCAAGACAGGTTATAAAATGACATTTCAAAATATGCAGCATGGATATATACACACGTAAAACTCTCAAATTTGACACATGGGGACATAATTTCGGTGGGAGTTGCTCGATGCAGATTTATCGCCCCAAGATTTGAAAAAATGAGATATGCTTTCGGCGAGGTTTGACAAAACCTACACACTTGTCTCCCACGTGAAGCATGGAAAATGGAGATACACTTTCGGTGGAGGTTGACAAAACCTCCACACTTGTCTCCCACGTGTACTTATGCCATAGGGTAGTCATATGGTTTGTCAAAAAGAAACTTGAAATTAAAACAAACAAAATCAACAAACAACAACAACACAAAAACAACATTGATAATCAGATCAAACGAAACAAGAAAGCAACAAAATCCGACAACAACTATACACATTCAAATATACAAGTAGTTGTGATTGTGGCTCACATCTTCCTCTGGTTTTACGTCCAGTAACGGCTGAAACGCCTTCTATGAGTCGGGGATTTGCTTCCCATCCAGTTTTCTTATAAACTGGCAAACAGGGTCGTTTTTAGTCAGATTCCCTAGACTATAACACTGCAATTCATCACGAAATTGTGTCCATAGATTAAGCAATTCACGCTGAACAAGTCCACAAGAATGTGACTCGAGAGTTAACAAAACATTATCCAGCGACTCATTACTCAAACCATTCTTAATAAATGAAAGTTTATCTTCTCTATTCCTGGACGCAAAACCTAATGAACGACAAGTCTGGTTACAATTCCATCTAGCACATTTATAACATACTTGTAACCTTTTCGCTCTTCGCCTCTTGGTGTAGTAGCTTTTTCCTAGACCAGGCATGTATTTTGTGAGATTAATGTCAGGCTCACCGGACAATCTCACCTTGGCTTCGATAAGCCATCGGATATTCGCAGGCAGATTTAAGAGCATCAATACCCAAAGTCTAGTCATCCGTACTTTATAAATTTTAAACACAGCATTTTGAGGAAGTGAAGGAAAATATTTACGAAGGTTCGACAGAAAGATATCGGCATCCATTGAAGAGAAGAAAAGGAGAGATATTACCGATAATGCAATTGAGTCTGTTCTTCTCCAAGATATGCACGTTTCAAACCTTCGGGCAATGGTTTCAGCTCCCCTTTGGATGTTTCCTCAAGCTATTGTACAAATGAATTTGAAGTACGAAATAATCCAATTAAACCATAGAAAGGAAAAGAAAAGAGCAGAAACGAAACTAAAGACACATAAAAGAGATAACAACACAATAACAAACAAAGGTCAAAAACAAGTAAAAACAAATAAAAACAAACGAGACAGATGTCAAAGAGAGATAAAACCTGATCAATTTGATGGCCTATGAAAGGAATCTCTTCGAGACCCAAAAATAAATCATTATTATCTCATTTTATTTTTCTTTCTTTTTTAATTTATTTTTCAAAAACATTGGGTTGCCTCCCAATAAGCGCTTGGTTTAACGTCCTCAGCCCGACGTTTATTCCATCATGGGAGGATCCAATCTCCGCTGTGCTTCTCTAGTGGGCTTGGATCCTTCTTCCAACAAGAAATGGTGCAAGCATATGGCTGGGTCTTGGATGTTAGCAATCGTCCACTTAGTAGCTGTTTTGTGAACTCTAAGTACTCGGACGCGTTTCTCTTCTTGTAGTGGTGCAAGGCCCATTTCTATTGTAACTAGCAAAGGATCTTTGCCACCCAAAAATACATGCCTCAAATAATCTGGAAGTAGCTTAAGCTCCAAGGTATTGGCTTTCATTACAGAAGGAAGAAGTTACTCATTAGATAAAGGCAATTCAATGTATGAAACATCATACCTGTTTGTGATTATAGCTATAGTCTCGTCTAAGCATGCCATAGCTTCCTCCATTTCTTTGGACACTTGTCTCAACCTTCTTGGTTCTTTGGAATTTTCTGTCCCTACGTGCTCACTAATAGCCATTTCCAATCCATCCTTGCGAGTTAACTCAAAACATTGTTGTGGCAAAGAATCAATAATGTCAACTGCAAAAACAGAATGCAAGTCACTAGGGTACCTCATTGCCTCAAAAATATTGAAACGGATCACCTCGCCATCAAATTCCATGGTGAGAGTGCCATCATGAACATCAATCTTAGTTTGAGCAGTTTTCAAGAATGGTCTCCCTAAAAGAATCGGTGTTGGATTAGAAGATATCTCATCCTCCATTTCAAGAACATAGAAGTCTGTTGGGAAAACCAATTGATTCACCTGCACAAGCACATCTTCCACAACTCCCTTGGGATATGCATTAGAACGATCAGCAAGTTGAATGGTAATACCAGTTTCCGCAAGAGGTCCAAGATTTAAAGAAGCATAAATAGAATATGGCATGACATTAATAGATGCTCCTAAATCTAACATAGCCCTTTCAAACTTGGTTCTACCAATGGTGCATGGAATGGTAAACGTACCTGGATCTTTGCATTTCGAAGGAATTTTTCTTTGTAGTACAGCTGAAACATTTTTCCCCACACTTACTTTCTCATTTCCCTTCAACTTTCTCTTGTTGGTGCATAACTCCTTGAGAAATTTTGCATAACGAGGCACTTGCTTAATAGCATCCAAAAGTGGTATATTTACCTCAACCTTGCGAAAAGTTTCCAAGATCTCCTGTTCTTGTTCCTCCTTCTTTGATTTTGCAAATCTGCTAGGAAATGGTGGAGGAGTAACATAAGAAGGAATTTGAGTTTTAAGATCTACCTTAGAAGATGATGTTTTGTTCATGGTGGAAGTGGTGTCATCCCCTTCATTAGTTTGTGACTTTTTTTGTGGGACTTGTAATTGCTTTCCACTTCTCAAAGTTATTGCACTAGCATTCTCTCTTGGATTGATCACTGTCTGAGAAGGTAATTTTTCTAAGCTTTGACTCTCGAATTTGCTCATGTTAGTAGCCAATTGTCCCATTTGATTTTCCAGGTTTTGGATACTTGCCCTAGTTTCCTGCTGAAATTGCATTGTGTTAGTAGCAAGTGCTTTAACAATGTCCTGGAGAGCCATACCTGAGTTTTGTGGAGCTAGTTGTGGTGCTGGTTGTGGTTGCATTTGAAATGGTTGCTGCACTCTTGGTTGATTGAAACCTAGTGGCCGATTTGGTATGACATTTGGGGCGATTGGTTGATGATTACTATAACTTTCGCTTGGTTGTCCTAGAAATCCACCCATGGCATTGGCTTGTTCCGTATCTCCTTCTTGCAAAGTTGGACACATATCGGTTGGATGCTCCGTGGTAGAATATACTCCACATACATA
The DNA here is from genome assembly GCA_013180625.2 of Boswellia sacra. Classification (NCBI taxonomy): domain Eukaryota; kingdom Viridiplantae; phylum Streptophyta; class Magnoliopsida; order Sapindales; family Burseraceae; genus Boswellia; species Boswellia sacra. The sequence continues at coordinate 86,042 of SNVD02004275.1, forward strand.
AGATTGATGCATATGTCTTGCAGCCATTTTTTTTACAAGGGAGGTAAGCTCAAAAAGTTGTTGTTCAATGTTCGGGGTACTTACCTCATTTACTCTCCTCGGCAGTTGTGGCTCAAATTGGCTGCTGAATTGTTGGGAGTTCGCTGCCATGTCGCTAATCAAATGTCTTGCAACTTTCCATTGGTAGGAGACCCTCATAGAAATATTGAATAAGAAGTCCATCACTAATTTGATGGTTTGGACAGCTAGCACATAACCTTTTAAATCTCTCCCAATATTCATAAAGTGATTCTCCATTGTATTGTCGAATGTCACAAATATCTTTTCTAATGTTTATAGCTTTCGAAATGGGAAAGTATTTCTCTAAAAAGAGTTTACTTATCTCATTCCATGTGGTGATGGTACCCGATGGTAAATAATATAGCCAATCTTTTGCCGAATCTGCTAATGAGAATGGGAAAGCTCTCAATTTTATTTGCTCTTCAGACACGCCAGTTGGCTTCATACTTGAGCATACCACATGAAATTCTCTGAGGTATTTGATAGGATCCTCTCCAGCAAAACCATGAAATGTAGGCAAGAGACGAATTAGTCCAGATTTAAGCTCAAATTCTACCTCAAGGTTGAGATTTATGCACAACGGTTGTTGATCAATAATTGGAGCCGCTAACTCCTTAAGAGTCTGATTGTTTTGCATCGCCATTACTTCCGAATCAGATTTGATTGAATTGCAAGAAGATGGAAGGGAAGTATGTCGTGCAAGATCAAATTCTGGAGGTGGAGTTGAAATTGACTGATTTAGTCTTAAATTAGAGGATTCGAGAAACTCCTTGATTCGCTTAAGTCATTGATCCGCTTCTCCCTCGGATATAAAAGCCTAAATACAAACAATCAGAAAATAAAAATCAAGAATCAGTAGTAAAAACAGAATAACAAATTGATTAGAAAATCAATCCCCGGCAACGGCGCCAAAAACTTGATGCGTTCGAAACTAGCAAGTATACTAGTCGCACAAGTAATAAAGTGATGAGTAAGATATCGTTCCCACGAGGATTGATTCTAATTGAATTTGTTATTCGAAAGCAACAATAAACTAAATGAGGGAGGTTTTGTTGATTGATTAACTTGATGAAATATTAATGCAAGTAAAGAATAACACAATGCAAATTAAAACAGATTGAAAAATCAATGAGAGAAACCTGGTTAAGGGATCCTTCTCTACCACAAGATATGGATTTGCGAATTAATTGTAGAATTGTCATCCAATTACACCATTGAAATTATCAACCGTAGATAACAACAAGCTCTGTTATCCCAATCTTTCCTTACTTTGTTGTTAAACAAAACAGGCTCTTTATTTAATCTCTATCCATTAAACAACCTAGAACAAGCTCTCTAAATTTAATTCAATGGATGCATTACGATAAGAAAGATAGGTTGATCTAAGCAATAAACACACAAGCTCGGATTATTTAACTTAGGTTGTATTCTCCAATTGCAATCTCTGATCACAATTTTGCTACTAAGGATTAGAAATTCAAGACAATTACGGATCAAGATTTCTAGTCTAGCAATAGACAACAACCAGATTATATTCAGTTGGCCATTCGAAATACAATCCAGCAAGCAATCATAAGCATTAGATATGGGAAAATACAAGCAACTTCAATTAGAGAATTGGATAACAACTTCTTGCACAATCAACTTACAAAAACCATATCAGGGGCTTTGAAATCACCCTCAACCAATTCAGATTCAGTTACACATGTTTAAGAACGTGGTAAATACAATACAACATGGAGACATTCCAGAAAATGAAAGGGAAGGGAAAAACTTAGCAAATTTGATGTAATTCTCTTTGGATTGTAGTTCTTCCTCTTTCCAAGCTTCCTTTCTCCTTCAAGAACTCCAAGAGATGAAAGAATTCCAGAGCTGCAGCCTCCACCACGTTCTCCCCTCTTCAAGTTATGAAAATAAAACCCTAAAATGTGTTTAAATACTCTGCTACAGTAACGTGCTACAGTGTCCCGTATTATACATGCTACAGTGATGTGTGGAATTACATTTCTACACTTCTCACACTGTTTTGATTACAACTTTCGGTACACTGAATGGATTCATAAACCGTAAATTTCTCCAAAAAGTAGACTTCGAGAGCTTTTCAACGGTATATGATATGTCATCGGGTTCATTGTATATCAATACAATTAAATCCGAGAAGATGGTTGACTAGCAGAGGTGAAAATGAAGGGTTTTACTCCATTTTTGTGCAAGTTGCTCCAAAACTCCTACAAACATTAAAACCACACAAAAACATAAAAATACCAAGGAATATAGCAAAGAAACATGGATGAATTGATATGAAAATGATATATAAATAGACACTTATCAATGGGTAGATTGAATAGGAGTTCAAAAGGTCAGAGGCACTCCCTGGTTCAAATCATCCACAACCTCTATGCGACCATCAACATCATCATTGTGTGACCATCGACATCATCATTTTTATTATCATTATTGCCATCTAAACCGTTACTCAAGTTATGGCAACATTCAAAAGCACAATCAGCGTTGTCATCGTCATCATTATCTTTATCATCATCATCGTTATCGTTAGCATCTCTATCCCTATCATCACCATCGCTATCACCATCACCACCAATATGGACATTGGCTAAGCTTTAAAATTCTCTAAAGCTATCAAGGTGACAAACAAACCTCAATGGCAGCGATGAGTTCAATCCAACATCTCCTAAAACACCAAGAGATTGATTCTCTACCTGCCTGACAGATTGCTCAAAGTCAAGTCCAACCTTTGATTAACTTATGGTTCTACACAAATAGAACTGGACTCACTTAATTGGTTGCTTCCACTACAGAGCAAAACAAAGACGAATAAGAAGAACTCCGTCTCTTTCTTAATGGATCAGATTGTGAACTTCTTGTTCTTTGCTTGTCCCTATCTTCAATTGTGACGATTAGTAGTGTATATGACTGCTGGTCCGCCAAACTATGTTATATGAAAAAGCAAACATTTTTGTTAGTCTCAATAGGGGTTGCCAATGGTAGAGGAACCTTGGAAGAGAATTGAATGGCTAAACGAATATTTTTCTTTCTTGGATCCCAACCCATTTCTATACTTGAACATTCCACCAACTCATTGTAAGTAGCACACCTAAGAATTATCAACGGCTTAGACCTCACGTCCATGTACAAATAACCACCATTCTATTTTTTGCTTCCAAGAATCATTATACAAGATCAAAATGTGCAAAGTTTCCATCCTGCATGTAATAAACATGTCAAAAAACATCCCCGAATATAGAAATCATGAAAAAAAATACATACAAGTAGAAGAAACAAGAGATATGCACAAAAACTCAATGAAGCTCGACAAACAATGTCTAGCAATCTAACACTCGATGAATCTCGACACTAGACAAACAATGTCTCGACACGTGATGACAGGTGTCGATTACAATCAAGAAACCTGACACATGACACTAGATATGTAAGACAGGTTGAATCGAGCTTGTAGGAATCTGGTACCAAATCTGAACATATTAATACTGCATAATAACCTCTGGGACCAAGATCTTGTGATCATAGGCTTCAAAATTTTGATTTGCTTTCTTACCACTTCAGTTCCTAGGTATGTCTAAAAACTGCATGAACGAGACATGTGTGCATCTTAAAATTATTGGACTATGTTAGATGAACAGTGTCGGATGTACAGTAGTTGATGAACAGTGCTGCGTGAAAAGTAATTAGTGAACAATGCTGCATCAATAATAACTACTGAACAGTGATGGCTTGCTCACTTCAGCTCTAACAACACAGACCTAATTCATCCATTTATTTCTATGTTAATCCCTGTCCAATTTTGACTAGTAAACATAATCCTATTAGGTTTAATCTAATTAATTTTTTGGGCTCTTAGAACTTAATCTCATTAAGTTTTTAATCGAGCCTTTAATACTTAATTAGGTTCAACCCAATTTTATGTAGGCTTTTAATTAATCACATTAATTATATACCCAATAATCTAATTCATTAAATTAGCCCAAATACTCTATCATCTAATTAGTTTGATTAATTAAATAATAAGCTCATTTACTTGTCAAATATATTTAATTTAATACATAGGCTTTATTCTCTAATAAATCCAATTAAATTAAATAATTAATTTCTTAAGTTCAATCCTTATTTAACAATTGATATCAACTACCCTGGGGGCCTTAATGGGTGGATATTTGGGTTTAGGAGAAAATTTTTCTCTCAACTAGTAAGCCAGAGTTACTGTTAACTCCGGCCGTTTTGTGAATCAGCCTTTGAGATTTACAAATGTTATAGATCGGGATATTTTGAGCAAACTTTCATTTTTGACCCTCTTCAGATTCTGGCCGGAAGGCGTTCAAATTTTCCAAAAACAGTGATCAGATTTACTATTTATCCACCGTCGACGAGCGAGTGAACCTTCACCTCCACCACCATCGTGTTGATCTCGGCCCATTCTACAATTTTTTTTCCTTCTTCACTCCTCCTGAATCAGCCGGCAACACGTCCGTCCAAGACTTCAAAATTTTAGAATTTACTATTCACCTACCGTCGATCGTCGAAGCTCGACGAGTGGCATCTCACCTCCATCACCATCTGGTAGATCGGGCAGCGATCTACAACTTTTCCTTCATCACCACTGCCTGATTCAGCCTGTATCACCTCCGTCCACGGCTTCAAAGTTTCGGAATTACTATTTATCCATCGCCCTTCGTCGAAAACCGGCGAGTGGGTTCTCACCTCCACCACCACCTTATAGATCGGACATCGCTGATCAACTTTTCCTTCTGTACCATCATCAGATTCCAACCGCATCACCCACAAATCGTATTTTTTCCTTTCGGGTGGTACTATTCACCGACATAATCACTGTTCATCCGACCATCACTGTTTATAGACCCAATCAGATTGTTGCTCAGGTTATTCCGTGCAACTTGGCTTCTTGGCCGCCCTCCTGATTCCTTGCGGATTGCAAATTAGAAGAGGAGACGACGAGTTTGCAAGCCCGCCTCGTTTTGGTGCCCGGTTTGCTTTTGTTTATCCTTGTCTTTTTTTATGATATATTTATTGTACTTGATTTGTAAATGATGGATCCACCCAAATCAACTGCTAGCGCTTGGACTGACAAAATCAAGATCATTGATTTGAGTACTCAATGCAAACTGTTCTCGGTTACCCCCAAAAAATCGGGTACAGTCCTTGAGATTCCGGATGAGATCGTCGACGAGAATATGGCCGAATGGCGTAGATGTCTTGTTGGCTCTTTTTCAAGATATGTGATGCCCTTCCATGCTGCATGTTCGATGACGATGCGTGCATGGAAATCTAGTGGTCTTGAGGACGTTCGTTCCACGAATACGGGATTTCTCATCTTCCGTTTTCGAACTAAGGAGGAGGTTCTTAATATCATTGCTCGCGGTCCTTGGATGTTCAGAGGTAAATCAATTATCTTACAACCATGGAACCCGCAGTTGGATTTTAATACGAATCAATTAAGAAAGGTTCCTGTTTGGATCTGTTTATATGGCCTGCCTTTTCCTTTGTGGACAACTAAAGGCCTTAGCATTATCTCCAGCATGGTTGGACAACCTATCTCTTGTGACAAGACGACTTTTGATCTTTCCAGATTGGAGTATGCGAGGGTATGTGTTCTTCTTGATGCAAAGCGCCCTCCAATCCAGAACTTTGAGTTCAAGTGCAAACTCTCTCCTAAGCCCATCCAAATTGAAGTTAAATATGAGTGGATTCCAAAACGTTGCTCCAAATGTCGCAGATTTGGTCACCGTTGTCCGGAACCAGCAAAGACTTCAGTTCAGGATAAGAATGAGGCTAGCACCTCTGATAGCACCCCTTCTGATGGTGCCCCCTTGAATTCAGGTAAGGTTGCGACTGATGTCGCTGAGAGTTCGAAAGCTGTTGCTATTCCAGCAAATTCTTCAGTGCAAGTTGTGCCTCCTAAGGCTGCTACAGATTTGAGCACAGAGTCAGTCTCAGGTTCTGACTCTCTATCTCCTTTTGCGACCGACCAAGGTAAGCTTTTGGGTACTATCCATTGTTCAACCAGTCGCGAGGCATCTATTTCGTCAGGGCAGATAAACACAGAACAACCTCTTAAGACTTTGCCCTCCCGTTTTGAGCCTTTGAATAGGCTGAGTAATGAGGATCAATCTGATAGGGTTGATCATACTCATACAGACACCCCAGCTACCCCGGTAAAGAAGGGTAAGAAGAAGAAAAACAAGAACGGCTGAAGCTCTTGTATTTTTTTTTATTTAGACCGTTTGTGGTCATTTATCATTTATGTTGTTAAGGCCGTTTGTGGCCTTTTTACTTTGTTTTAGGTCGCTTGTGGCCTTTATTTTTGATCTTTTGTTGGATTGTATGTTTGGACTTTACGTCCTTCTTGTAATTCTTGGGGTATGCCCCTCGGATTTTTGTATATTATAATTTTTTTGGATTTGTATTACTAAGTAACTTTTCCAAAAAAAAAAACTTGTTATCTCATAACTGTAATGAGCTCACCTATCAACTTTGGTTCATTCCACTATAGGTTTAAAGTTGCACTCTTAAATTAAATACTCTTTACAGAAACCTTAATAATTTTATCTGATTAAATTATTTCTTTAAGTCCTATCCATTAAGCATCAAGTTTATGTAACTACCCTTTATGGAATACCAATAATTAAAGCTACATATAATTTATCATGTTATCCCTCCAATTACATCTTGAGCCATCGATACTAATTTTATACCATTTAAATAAGTTGAGATTTATTGAAATAAATCTCAGTTTAATGAACAATTTTCTTTAAACACACGATCAAGATTGTCTCAAGTAAAACATTCTAAAACCATCAAGGTGGTATTCTACAATCCTTTAGGAAATATAAATTCCAACACTATGATATAGTGTCTAATAGTATACAGATCTTACAATCTCAACTAGCTAAGGTATTGACCTTTTTTTTTTAGATCTTACTTTTTATCTTAGTCAAAGATCATGGCCTTTATATTAGAGGTACACTAGCCACTCAGAATTAAGGTAAGAATGCCTTTAATGCTCAAGTGTAGAAATTCAAATTTGGTGACGGTTTCTACCAAATAGATAATTTCTACATGGTCTGTGTTCAATGCATTCATAATGCACAGGTGTCTTTATCCTGAAATCTCCACTTCAAATGGTTAGAGACTTACCATTTTTTCATTAAAGACAAACGACACAACAACCTTGTCCAAACAAAGTGTCTAGCTTTTGTTTATAGGTTGTGAACTAGTTTTGAGATTTGAAAAAGTTTTATATCTTATATATATCTCATATATATAAAAACTTTGTCAATGTACAAGCTCTGAAACCTTTAGTCAGTGATACAATCATATTTGGGCACAAATAAATACTAATAACTCTATTTATTATTAATGTTTACAAATTATAGAAAAACATCCTAGGGCATGTTCCTAACAATCTCCCACTTGCCCTTAAGAGTAAATGTGACATATTTGCACGTCTTCACGGTACATGATCTCTCAGATGATGTAGTACTTCCTTTATGCTTTTCACTCTTGTGGTTTCTAGGTTCCTTAGAATTAACAATTGCCCCACTATTATCACAATAAAGTGTAATGGCTTTTTCTCCATTTTGAGCACCTTCCAAATCTATAAGGAACTTACGGAGCCAAATAGCTTCCTTAGCTGCTTCACAAGCTGCTATACACTCCATGGTGGAATTAGCAATTCTTGATTGCTAGATATCCTCCATATTATGGCTCCACTACCCAAAGTGAAAACTAATCCTGAAGTTGGCTTTCTATAGTCCATACCTGATTTGAAATCTGAATCTGTATGTCACGCGGGCTCCCTTTCGATCTCTTGGAGAGCCGTACGAGTCAGGTCACAGAGACAAGGCTCGGAGAAATAGTCGAAGTTGCCACCCGAGTAAATAACAAAATTTTGGATGATGGCAACCTATCTCTAGCTTCTAGACCTCACTACCCATCACCCCTTTAGAAATGAATTCGGGAAGTTAGGTACGGGTCGCACCCACTCGGATATTAGTCCGGCCTCCACTATGGGTTTACTGAGTTCTAGATTCTAAGTCATTAATATTACCCTATTTGGATCTTAAGTTTTATTATGCACACAGCTGCTTTAATCTATTTTATTACATGTGAGGTATTGACAGTTTATATACATGCATAGAAAGAGGAGGATAATTGATTACATTTCCATCAAACATAGGAGAAGAGATTGAGAATTACAACAATTTCTCATATTGATTGCAATAAAATAATTTAAACAATTATAAACTACAAGGAATTCCAAGCTTGGTCTTTCGTCATCAAGTAAGAGCATTAATAATAACAGGCATGATAAAAAATAAATAAACAAATATTGTATGAATTCTATAATAACTATTACATCATCAATCATTAATCAATTATAGTAAGCATGCATAATTATCAAAAAATTAGCCGCATAATTTCTACTAATTAACAACTAATTATCTACTAATCATGCATAATTAACGACTAATTAATGACAAATTATCGACTAATTAACTACTAAACATGCTTAATTAAACTACTAATCATGGCAATTAACTACTAATTAACTAAACTAATCCTACACTAAGTATGACAATTAACTATTAATTAACTAAACTAGTCCCAAACTAAGCATGGCAATTATGTCCTAATTAACTAAACTAATCCTAAACTAAGCATGACAATTAACTAAATTAATCCTAAACTAAGCATGGCATAATTATTTCTAATTATTCCTAAACATGACAAACTAAACTAATAGAATATTTAAACTAAAGAGGAAGCCCTCAGAAAACTTACCAAATTATGAATTTAATCGGAAGCCAAATCTTGATTGGTGCCGACACCCCAGAATTCTTTAGAGAACGCCGAGAATACCAAGTAAACACCAAAAAAATATATATACCGAAGAGACTTTCTAAAAATATTCTGAATTCCTCAAAATATGAGTTTTTAGGTATTTTGCACCCGAAAACTGTTTACCAAAAACCAAGGGTCAGGTTCCTTTATATAGGCTCGCAAGAGCCTAAAAATGAGCTTTTTTCCTGGTGTGGGCCTGTTGCTAGGTGTGCCTCTAACTACAGGTGTCACTAAGGTTTTAGAGATTACAGACATCACTTCTGCCTAAGGGCACATGCTTGTAATGTTAGAGTTGCACGCCTATAATGCTACAGGCGCCAACCCTACTTCTGACGCTTGCCATTTTGGGTCCCTACACCCCCAAGAGTGTGTTCTACTACGCCTTTCCAACCCCTACGATGACGTTAACATGAAGGTTGAGCTGCGATGCATCGATAGACAAAATTCTTTAGGTCTCAACCACTCCCCCACTGGTACTACACCGGTCATAAACCTACTTGGCTTTCTACCCCATGTCAATGTCAAATCTCAGTGTTCTTGTAAGTCAAGAAAGGCTTTTGATTATTGTCTCTGGCTATCATCACTAGGCCTTAAAACCATAAGCAAAATTTCAATGCTTATACCGTATAATCCACTGGTGTTAGATCACTACCAGAATAAATAAGCATACATCCCTTCGTCCTATGAAGTTACTTTAATATATGCTTTACTGCAACCCAATGCTCATAACTAGGATTTGACTGGCACTCATTAATAACTCCTCCTACATATCATATATCTAGCCTAGTACTTAGCATTGCATATATAAGACTCCTAATAGTGGAGGCATATGAGACTTGTCTCATCTCTTTCTTTTCTTGAGGAGTCTAAAGAGACTACTCTGGAGAAAGCTTAACTCCATATCTAAAAGATAACAATCCTTTCTTGGAGTTTGCATTGCAAATTTAAGCAAAATTTTCTCTATGTAGGAAGCATGAGACTATGCTAGTTTCTTGTTCTTCCTATCCCTTATGAGTTGGATCCCAAGAACATAACGAGTCTCTTCCAATTCTTTCATTTGGAATTGCTCAGCCATATAAAATTTTATTAATGATAGTACCTCTACATCATTCTGAATGAGTAGAATATCATCAACGTATGAGAAATATAACATTTTTGTCTTGTATTCCTTTGTAGACAAATGGCTTATTTGTGTTTTGAATAAAACAATAAGTCTTCACCATTTTGATCAAGCCTAAAGTTCTAAGACCTTGATATTTACTTAAGACCAGAAATTGAACTTTTCAATTTGCAAACCTTTTGCTCTTGGTCTTATTTTATGAAACCTCTTGTTGTATCATATAAATGCTTTCGTGAAGATTTTCATTCAATCAAGAATGTTGTCTTCACATCTATTTGTCATATCTCATAGTTGTAATGAGTAGCAATGGATAAGAGAATTGATTTTAGCATCACTATAGGCAAGAAGGTCTCGTCATAGTTGATCCTTTCCTTTTGGGTGTAACCCTTAGCCACCAGCTTTGCTTTGAAGGTCTCTACCTTCCCATCAACTTCTCTCTTTCTTTTAGAGACCCACTTGCACCCTCATGTTTTATCTTTTTAGTTGCATCTACAAGTTCCCAAACAAAATTAGAATACATATAGTCTATTTTTGATTCCATAGCTTTTGCCAACTATTAGCATCAACATCTTTCATTGCTTCTTCATAAGTAGTAGGATCAGATTCATTTCCTTCAATATATTACGATACTTTTATGAATCTATTAGGTTGTCTTATAATCCTTCTACTACGTTGAGGCACCGTAGAAGTTTGTCTAACAATCCCCCTACTATGTCAAGCTACAATAGAAGTTTGTGTAACTGGATCTTCTATTTGTTTGTATTAGATGTCAAACCTTTGAAACTATCATCACTGATTGGATCAGTGTTAGTTTCTTTGGACATTTCTTCTAATGCTATATTACTTCTAGGCTTATAATTCCTCATATAATTGACCTTTAAGTGATTTGCAGTCATATTACAAATTCTTTCACACAAGATTAACTATAGAAGCATTATCCTCTTATAGCTTTTAGTGTTTCCTAAAAACAAGTGGATAATTTTGAATAACTTACATGGATCAAACTATGTCCAAAAGAGTTCTATTCTTTCTATCTACTACCCTAGTGAGTTGGAATAGTATTTGATTTTCATGAGAAGTATTCGCTACTATGATCTGATCGTAGTTGTTTGACGTATTTACCCAAATGTTTTCAACCTCTATCTTTCACTTTTTGAACTCTTTAAAAGTTCCAGATTTATGATGCACTAGGTAAATATACTCATATTTTGAGTAATCATCTTATGAAATACTGATATTTGCCTCTTCAACACTAATTGGTGCATAAACATTTTATGAACCATATCAGTATAGTCTTTAACTCTATTTCCTTTAAGCTTAAAATGGTTTATAGGAAAATTTCTCACTGGGCTTGATTCATAAGTTGGTATAGGTGCAACATCTAACAAACTTAGTGTTCATTCTTAACCTTTCTTCGAATCCCTTTACATAAAATTGGCCTAGTCAGAAATGCCAAAGATAAATCTAATTAGTGTTAGACAATCTAATCTTACTTGATTCAACTTGGTGTCATTTATTGATTTCATTTTTAGTTTTCCATCATATGCAAATTGTCATGTACAATTCCAGAAAAGTTAAAATTCTTTATTCTTTCTAATAACAACAAACTTTTTAAAAGAAAATGAATAACCAGAATTTTAAATAAGTATCCAAAATTCAAAATTTCGTATAATATCTGAAAAATAACAATTATCCAAAACTAAAAATATCAAAAGGTGCAATTCTCTAATTGCATGAGCAAACACCAACGTTTCTTATACAAGCCTTTAAGCCAGGCTCGCTTTCATATAGAAGTCGAGTCTATTTAGCCTTTACAAAGAACTAATGCATGGTTAATATCTATAATTCAATAACTAATGGAATATTCTACAAAGAATGATTCTAGAAAAGATATTGCTTAGCAAGCTTTAAATGCTATGGTTAAAATATAAAAAAGGATGCTAAAGTTTAATTAGAAACACATGTACAATGTTTAAAATATTTTAGTAAACACCACTATTACTCAAAGGCGCCTTAACACGAAAAACACCCTAGAATCTATCTTAGATTTGTTAGGTTGTATTTACTTAACAAATTTTAAACGTGTGGATACTAGAGATGATCAAAATTTAAAAATACTTAATATTGATCGATTTAAGAAAAATTAATAAAAACGAGAAAGAATAAATCATTGAAATATTAATGAAGTCCCACGCAATACTAAATGACGTGTTATCTTAGATAGATGCGTCAGCAACGAGAGTCTCTGATTAATTGACTGCATCAAATCAACACAACCACGTGATGTAGCTCCGCCGGGTGGACCCTCTCCGCCAAGAATATTTAATATACAATAATCCTAGATTTACAACATTTATACAATATAAATTTTACAACATGACGTGGTAGCTTAAGTCCTATTGAAAATGTAATTTTCCTCACCTATTTTTGTTTTTTCCTTCTCCAGTGAATTTTGGCCATGTAAACTGTTATGTCATATTATATAATATATGTTATATGAATATTGTAAGTCTAGCATTACTCTTTGATATAATAAATAATGTATTGATGTCATGTAAGACGTCCCATCACTGAAGATTAAAACTTTTAAATGTGACATTCATGACATGTAACAATATTCATGATAGTAGTTCTAAGTAATCTCCTATGTAGTGTTTTCTTTTTTGTTTATTATTTAAATTTTGAATCTAGTTGGGGCATATTCTTCTATAATTTTCTTTGAAAGAAAAAACTACAATTATTTGCTTTTATAAGAATGTAAAAAAGTTGATTTTTTTTTTTAAATTTAACTTTCAAAATACCCTTATAGTTGTTTTAACTATTTTTTTATTTTGTAAAACCATTTATTATTTCCTATTAATTTTATATGGCTTTATAACCATAATTTTCTTAATATTAATTCAAAATTGGGAAATCATATACCTATTTCTTTACATATATTTTTATATGAATTTTTTACATCATTTATAAGATATATAAATTAGCAACATAATGTTTTAGTGAGTCCTATATAATTTAATTTTAATTTTGTTAACTATTGCAAATGTTTTATGACATAAAATATTTAATAGATGGGATGAGATATTTCAACTTAGATTTTTTACTTAAAATTATAATATAAATTTTCAGTCATTAATCTTTATTGATCAATAATGTTAAAACTTGATGAGTTGACTGTATTAAACATGTTATTTTGACTTTTAATCTATTGAGATGAATGATTAAAAATTTAAATCAAAGTATTCTATCCCTTAATATACACTAACACTTAATAAGGGTATAAAAATGTCAAGTTAATAGTTTTTAGTTTATAAAAACATAAAAAAAATGACTAAGATTTATTATTCAGATTTCAGTTTTTATACCCGTTTAGATTTCAATTGAACTCAAACTCAAACTATTCACATTTTCTATTTATCTTTTTTTTAATGTCATTTTAGCTTGTGCTATTAATTAACATTATTATTTATTGAAAAAGGGGAAGAAGTAAAAATTGGCCATAACGGGTAATGCATGAGTTGTCAATTCTTGGGAGTAGAGATGAATGGCATGGAACCACATGGGTGCATGGTCAAGGGGACGTTGGAACGACATTAATTTTATTTTATTTTTTTTCGGTTATTTTATATTTCAAAACTGCGAATCCATCATGAAAAATGAACCCTTGTTTTGACTTTCCAATGAAAAGCTGCTATGGAGTAATTTAATTAATCAAAGTATTAAAAATCAAATTTTTAACATATGGGAATGAAGAGAGGGCTAATAATAATAATAATCCAACTACAGTACTATTAACAAAAGTATAATTACTTTGAAATTTAAGGGCCCATTCAATATGTTTGTGCGCCACCACAAAAAGTTCATTTATTGATCCTCGTGTTGCAAAGTTAGAATAGGATATATTCTTTTATGAATTTAAATCTTGTTTTTTGTGTTATATATTTTTTAATGTAATTTACATTTAATCTTAACCATATATTCTTTTCAAAATTCAAAATAATTTAAAATCAACCACATATTCTTAAATTCAATTGAAAACAAATACACTGAATTCATAAAAGAATATACCCTTAACTTATTAATTTCATGGCTAAGCATTTACGATTAGACTAACGTGAGAATAACAAATATTCTAAAAAACCCGTTTGGTTATATATTTTAAAAAATTTTTATTTTAGTACAAGAATAAGAGATATATTTAAAAATATTGATATGTTCTACGAAAAATTGAATTATATGAAAATATGTTTGATTATATGCATTTTGTATTTTCATTTTAAATGAATTATAGTTTAAAAAATTAAAAAATTTTATTTTCAAATATTATAAAATAATTAAAATATGATATTTAATTATTAATATAATTTATATTAAAATAATAAAATTATTTTGAAATAAAAAGGTAAAAAGAGACAAATTATGTAAGCAGAGAGTAGTTTAGAAATGAAAAAAAGTTGTTTTTATTTTTAGAGAGAGTGATTCAATGAAAATGCTTAAATAAATATGTAGTACATATTTTATGAGAATTTTATTTGGGAATCAAAATAAAAAAATAGAAAAAATATACGCGATTGTTCCTTTTGTGATTTAATATTTTTGTTTTCAATAGTATTTAATAACATGTGATTTATTTTAAATTATTTTAAATTTTAAAAAGAATATATAGCTAATATTGAATATAAAACATATTAAAAAAGATGCAGTATAGAAAATATGATTTTGAGTTACAAAGGTAGGTATCCAAACGGGCAAATCTAAACCTACTAGTACTACAAGTCTTACGGAATCTGTCACAAGTGGACTCGCCACTTTATCCACCTAAAAAATAGACTATTAGATGATGCTTTCTTTCGATTTTCATGGATTTAAGATTTAACCAATATCTAATTTATATAAAAAAACAACTCTAAACACTTTGGACTTAATTGTTTTTATTAAAATGTTATCCATTATAACGCTACCAAAGCAAATAATCTTAAAAGAAAAAGAGAACAAATTATCCACATATTTGATTGCTTGAATATTTTTGAAAATTATAGTTTTAAAAGCTTGACTCATATTTCATAGAACATGGTCGGCTAATTTTGTTTTTAAATGTCAAAAAATACATTTGTATATAATTTACAGGAAGTCATAACTGCCTTTAATATTGTCCTCTTATGACACTAATACAAGAAGGGTTGAATGTGAATATTAATCACAAACTAAGACGTTTAATTTTGCCCCATTCATTACCAATTTAAGATAAGATTTTGGTCCATGTATTTTGCGAAGTTTACAAAGTTTTTGATGTGATTAACTTTGAAAGATCATAATCAAAAGTTGGTTTGCAGACGTGGGTGAGTAGGTGAATCTATAACGAGGAAGAAAAATAAAGCAATTATGAATTGTGAAGAAATTTCACCCATTCAAAAAAGCGTTGCAAGCAAAGGCGCAATTATAGATAACTTTATCGTCCAGTTTCTCTAGAGAGTGACATGAGCAATACAAGGCTAACGGCTTGGTGAAATTAAATTAGTTGAAAATAAGAAATATTAAAGGAATCCTCCTTATTGACTATTTGTTTAGACAATCCACTAAATTGTGCAAAATTTTCAAATACAAAAGTTAGCTGATTTCTCATTAGTTGTATGGATTTTGTTATGAAATAGTAGAGGGATTATTCAAATCAACATGGATTGAGTTTATAATTAATGATTCAAGCTGAATAAAGAGTATATCATAACAGCAATTAAAAAAAAAAGTGATTGTGGAAAATATGTTTTAGTTGAAAAAGGTTCAAACTTGCTTTTAATTTGTATATTATCACATCTTGCATCTGAAGATGCAAATAAGAACCGTTTGGAGTGAAAATTGGCAATCATAATATGGTATATCTGTTTAGATACGTTATTATTAAAAATTAATTTTTCATCTTTAAATGGGGGAGATAAAGATTAAAAAAAGTAAAAATTTAATTTACATTTTGAAGATGATGATTTACATAAAATCAAGATCCTCCTTAATCCCATTGTGATTCTTTTATATATGGAATTGTTTTAACGTTTATTATTATTTTTTGTCATAATTATTTTGAGGAAAGATGGATTATATGAATATCAAAACACTCGTAACAACCCATTTCCTATAAGAATAATATGCTAAACCTACAACTCATTTACAATCAAGATTTTATACAATCTACTAAATTGACAATATATTAGTGAATGAGTAATCAACATGTCACTTAATTTAATATCTTTTGTTTATTTTCATTTTTCACCCATCCAATGATAGCATATGAAAAATGATTATAAATGAGTTATAGATGTAATATTACCCCTCTTATAATAACCCTCATCTAAATTTAAAAACTTAAAACTTTACCGAACACACCCATTTAGTGTCATATATACCCCCTTATTTAATAACTATATATCATTCAATAAATTAAGGGTGAATTACAATTTCCCGCTAAGGTCCATGTAAAAAAAATCGTCCGTGTGATATCAGAAATTATAGTTTAATCCCTAAGGGGCCGTTTGGTATGGGGAGTTGGAATCTTGGAAATGGGATTCATATTACTGGGAAAGTAAAACATGGGAATCAGATTGTTGGAAAAGTAATATTATTGTGTTTGATAGTTCACAGGAATCTTATCTTGGATTACTGTGAATATCAGATTATTGTGTTTGGTTATACATAGGAATGTTAATTTTATCCATTATGTGAGCAAATTAATACTACTTTAGAATTTTTTTAATATTTAAGAAATACTTACATTTTTTCTTATTTTAATATAATTATCAAAAAATATAAAAAATAACAATTTTGAAGATTTTAAAATTTATTATGAATTATTATAAATAATTTAGAAGATTTTTTAATTTATTATGAATTCATTATAAATTACAATAAACAAATTACATTTAATTTTATTTAATATGTTAACAAATTTATAATTAATTTATTAACTAATATAAATTATGTATTAAAAAAATTAAAAACTTTTTTTTTCACTATTTTCTTCCCCACCTCGTCACTTTCCAGTCAAAGGTCATTTTTCTCCTTTTCTTCTCTCTTCTTCTTCTTCTTCTTCCTCCTCCTCTCCTCTGTTTTCTCTTTTTTCTTCCCTGCCTGATCACGTCACCACCTCGTCACTTTCCAGTCAAAGCTCCTTTCTCCCCTTTTCTTCCCTCTCTTCTTCTTCTTCGTCCTCTCCTCTGTTTTCTCTTTTATCTTCCCTGCCTAATCACGTCGTCACCTCGTCTCTACCATCGTCGACGACAGCCATCCTTGACAACCCCACCAACAAACTCAGTTGATGCCACCCATGGCCAACACCACCACAATCTATCATGGCTGCATAAATTCTCACCTTAACTTTTTTTTAATTTATATTATTTTCATTCGATTTTTGATGGATCTTGAGTTTCCGATTTTGACATGTTGATGTTGAAATGGGATTTTGTGAGAGACGAGAAAAAAGGTTTGTTGATGGTGATAAATTGATTTCAGAGATGAAATCTTTTTTTTGTGTTGGTTTGTCTACAGTAAAGGTGGAGGGGGATTTGGATTCCCGGTAATCTGAAACTCAAAGAATGAAAGGGTTTCAGATTGCCCCATTTTGACAGTAATGGGATTATCATGGGAATCCAGATTTCTGGATTTGAAAACTAAATTAAGCCAACTAAACAAAGCGTGGGATTCAGTTCCCCATTCCCGCAGGGAGAAAACCGCATAACAAACGGCCCCTAATTTTAATGCTTGTTTACAAAACCGAACATCTGGCATCATCGAAAAGATAAAATCACTATGATACCCATACTATAACCGCCATGCTCTAATCTAAGGCCTTGCTCGATTGCATTAAAAGTGGGAACAAATTACTTATGATTACTTGGAAATCCTAACTCTTTTGTTCTATTATAGTTTTGGACTCAGGGAAAAGTTTTTTTAAAAATTAATATTATTTAAATTTTAATAATCAATTTTTCACTCTCCACCTCAAAAAATTTTGATTTTTTAGAAATATTATATTGCGTTACTAAAATTGTATATTTTTTAGGTGTCTAAAACTAACCTTATTTAAATAATTAGTTAAATTATTAACAAAATAATTATAGTTATAATTTATTAATTTATTTTTTCAAACATTAAAAAATTTACAAATATTATATTTTCAAAAATTTTAAAATTACAAATTTTGAAAAAAAATATTTCTGGCTGATGTCACCGACGACCGCCAATACTTGCGCGGTCAGGCGACACCTCCCTAACAGAATGGATCGTCGGTTGACGATCTATCTAGCCGTTGTTCTCTCATCTTCATCCTATGCATATTTTCATCTCAAGTGGTAGATCATCAGGCGGTTTCCAAACAAGTTTTAATTGTTTTTGGCCAACCGATGAAACCTTCGACGATAAGAGTCTGGCGAATGGATAGCTCACCATCAGGTGAGTAAAATGCACGATTTTGTTTAGTGGCCGTTACTGGCAGGGCAGCGCATAGTGGTAGGACGAAACTCAAGATCTTTCTTTCCTTTTTTTTTTTTCTATTTTTGAAAAATATATTAATAGACAAAATTATATAAACTAATAATCATATTATTATCATAATTAATTAAAATTTAAAATGTTTATATTAATTTGATATTTAAACACTCATATTATTACCAAATTAATTAATTTATTAAAGATAATTAAAATTCATTTTTTAGTCATCACTAACTGATAATATCTAATATTAAGGTTATTTTTTAATTTTTCCTATCCTTTCGTAATTCCATCACACGATTAAACAATGAAAACCTTTCACCATGCCCTTTTTTCCCCCACCTTTTCCCTTCACTCCACTTTTCCATTCATCCATCATTTCCTTTCCACCAACCGAACACAGCCTAATTGTCTCTCTCGTCTCTCTGTTTTTTTCACACACTCTCTCTCTGTACTCGACTCTCTTTTCTTACCCTTCTTTGGATTAGATTTTGGTATCCTTCAACAAATTTGTAGAGCCATGCAATGCATTGGTCACGCTCTCGATGGCAGAGAAATCTTAAAGAGAGAGATGCTTTTATTCTATTTTTATTTATTTATTTTGTTAAATATTATCTCTCCTTCTCTCACCTCTCTATCCGTGTGTGTGTGTTTTTTTAGATCATGGGAGCACTAAAGATCATCAATTATCATTGTTCCATCAAGTGATGGTAGATTTCTTTGAATCAATTGTACACCAAAACCATGACACTTTTTTTTTTAGCTCGCTTCCCTCCATTTCTATTTCTTCTTCTTCTTTTTTTTTTTTTTAATCCCCTCTTTGTTTTCTTTTGTATGTGTTTGATTTTGGTGGTGATCTGGTAATGTGGAGTGTAGGTGTATTAGATAGGTTTGTAAGCTAGTGGGTGTTGCTTTATGGAATTGCATTGTGGTGTGGATTGGTGGTAGTTTTGCTGATGTGTAATCGAGTTTTGATTACAAATGTGGGGTGTTTTTGCATTAGTGGTTGTTTATTGCGTATTTCCTATAGTGCTGCGCTTGACTGAGACGGGGTTTTGGGTTGATTATGGAGTCTTGTTTTTGCAGTGGGTTGTATTCGTGTGGCTTTAGTGTCTATAGGTATCTTTGTTTTACTAGGTTTAAGATGCGGTGTGGTTGTTTTTATGGAGCTTCTGTGATTGTATGGTGGTAGCCGTGGTTGTGACTGTGATACGTGAGTTGCTAACGGTAGTGTTTTTTCTATGGTGATGGGTGCGATGTTGGTGTTGCTGTCATGCTGTCATGCTGTTGTGAAGGGAATTCCATGGTGATGTGTCTCTAGGAAGGGGCTTCCATGGCTATGGTGTTACAGGTGATGAAGAAGAAAGAGAAAAATTAAGCATCAAATAAGTTTTTAATTTTGTAAAAAATCATATGAGTTTATGAGTTTGCCTTTTTATCCGTTAATTTTAACGTTCAGACTTCACTGATACTGATGATTTTGCAATTTTTGTTATCAGAGGGATGGTCCTATTTTCCCAGTTATTCCTTGAACCTCCTGGGGAAAGTTGTAGTTAACTTAGCAAATATAAAATCATTGTTTTATAAAATAAAAACCTATAAAATTTGTAAACGCAAGATTTACTGAATCAAGGAACTGTTTCTACTCGCTTGACCAATGGATCCTGGTCGCCAATAGTAGATCCAGCTCGAGATTGCTCTCTTGTTAGATCCCTGCCTACCTCTCCATCTAATCTGGCTAATCGAGGCCTGGGATGCCATTATTATTGCGGTTCCCTATGAATATTCTACACTTTTACTTGGCTTGCGATAAGACTTTGATAAGATGATAAAAGAAATGAAATCAATCTTCTGAAAAAGCTTGCAGTCATAAAAGCTGAGAACATCCTTGTCAACCTGTGCGCTCAAGAAAAGGAAGCATTCTAGTAAGTATTAACATAAAGAAAGGTCTCCAAACGTAAGAAGATTGGGTTATAGCATTCATGCAGTTGTGGGCTGCTTGTGGGCTGCTGGTGAGCGGAGCTTCCATTCCACTCTAAATGCTTGTGATGTTGGCACCATTTTTTCAAGCTTCTTTTGGATGCTTAGAGGGCTGTACGGATCAACTCACGGAGCCAAGACCTAGAGAAATGATGGAGTCGTCACCTAGGTAATTAACTACGAGAAAACATGGATGTTGGCAGCCGATCTTTGTTAAATATCCATTATCCCTTTAGAGATAGGCTCAGAAAGTTAGGTATAGGTTACACCTGCTCGGACTTTAATCCAACCTCTACTATGGTCTATTAAGTTCTAAGTTTTGGGTTACTAAAGCTATCATATCTTGATCCTAATTTTATTACGCACATATAACCAAATTTTATCTTATTATTGCATGTGAGGTGAATAGTTTATATACATACATGAAAAGGGGAGGAGAATCGATTACAACGCCATCAAACATGGGAAAGGATTGAGGATAATAATAATTCAAATAATATTGTAGGAAATTAAAGGTTACCTTAAGCTAATAGAGTTCTAAGCTAACCTTCAAAATCAAATAGAGGTATTAGTAATGACAAGCATAACTTAAATAAACTAAATTTCCACTAAATTAAGCATGGCATTAATCATGGCATTTTTATACTAATCATGGAATCATTAATTACATTAAGCATGCGTAATTAATTACTAATCATCACATAATTGGTCACTAATTGATAACTAATTATGATATGGAAGGGGCTTCCACCCCGCCAGAGTTGCAACGACCTCGGCATTACTTTTCTAAGTTCCGTGAGGAGACATAGATGGTCATCAGATCAAGCCATGGAGGTAGGATTCTGAGAATCGAAATGGAGTCACCACCCAGATAATTAATCAAAGGAAAAATGTAAGTGATGAAAGCCAATCTCTTGCTTCTGGACCTAACTACCCATCACCCTTTCAAAGCTGGGTTCAGAAAGTTAGGTATAGATTTTCAGTCCTTGGAATGAAGTCTGGCCTCCACTAAGGTTTACTGGGTTGAAATTTTTCATATCATTAATTCTATCCATCTTGATCCTAGATTCATTTTGCACACAATCAAATTTTATCTTTTTAATTACATGTGAGTGATAGAGTTTATATACATTCATAGAAAGAGGGAGGAGAATGAAGTTACATTTGCCTTCCAAACATAGGGGATTTAGGGATAGTATTACAACAGTTGTCTAAATAATGCATGAAAGTAAATAGTAAAATATATGATAAGAGCCCTAAGGGAAGTAGCTAACAGTAGTCATGAAAACAAAATAATTGATCACACAAAAATAAATTAGTTGATTTATCAAGGCTCATTATATTATCCAAGGCATTAATAAAATGGACTAATTTAAACACTTCTCTCATGTGCCGCAAGGCATATAGAAAAGCAAACATTTCATTTTGAATTGCATAAGATAAGCAAAAGGACAAAATTCATATTCAGGCCATAGATGGGCATGCACCTTTCCTGAATTAAGGATAGGCGCAAGCTTGTTCATGGCCAGAAACAAATTTTCTCGTTTGAAACATCAAGCAACATTCAATTATGATCTAACAAAAATAGAATGAAACGCCTAAAGTAAACATAATTTTAACAAAGAATTAAACTAGATAAGAATGCATTACGTAACATTATCCATTCATCATTTCAATTCTAGACTTTCATACACCATTGCAATCAAACACCACTCGTTATTAGGACATAATCATAATCACCAATCATATATTACTAACTAAGCATACATTGCTTAATTAATACTAATCTAATCATACTTAACTTAATCAACTAGCTAATTAACTAATTCACTAGACAATAAATTAACTTATTGTTAACTAACTAAACATGGCAACAAAAAACAAGTAAATCCTAAACTAAACATTACTCCTAGACATGCTTCTAATCATGTCAATAAACCTAAACATGCTATTAATAAAACATTTAAGAAAACTAAGAAAAGAATTAAGGCACTGGGCCCCTCATTCGGAACCCTTTTTATGGGTAATTATCTTACGTTCAAAGCTTGAACTTGAATAAAACTAGTTGTCAAGGTTTGTTAGAGAAAGCCTCAACTTAGACAAAGTGTTTAGGAATTAATTTTGAGTGTTCTCCACCAATTCCTCGTATGTCTTCTGTGCTTTACACCTTAGGATCATAAATGCTTATATATATGCACTGTAGCAATGCAAATCTCATTTTTTTTCAATGTGGGATCCTAGGAGTAGGAGTGCACCTACTCTCCATGCAGGCGTGTGCCTTCATAGGGATCGTAATTTTTCGTGAACAGTCTGGGTACGTGGATTTTACCCAGTCAATCCAAGCAGAGTAAACTTGGATTTTGCGGGGATAAAGTTCGGGTGTGGGTATTTGAAGGGGAAATTAGTCCGGGTGCAGCATGGGTACGGTATTGCTAAGTAAACCTCGCACCCGCATCCACCCAAACCTTTTCAAATTATATATAAGTTGTTTTTCTTATATATTTAACTAAAACCAATTAATTAAACAATGTTGTGATTCGAACCTAGGAGTTAGAAACCCATCATACAATCTTTTCCACCATTACTAACTAGCACTTTTATGGTATTTTAAGCAATGTTAATTAGTTGACTCATTTAAAAGAGTTAAGACTTTTTTTTTTTAAAAAAAAAAGCAGGGACAACCCGAGGAAAATCCAAGGTTTTTTAAGGGTATGGTGCAGGTGCAGTGTGTATCATCCCGAAACCCGTAAATACCCGCACAGAAAAAACCCTAAAAATCGGGTGATTTAGTAGAGCATAGGGAGAAATGTTTTTGAGGGTGCGGGTGTGGAAATGCCAAATCCACACCCACACCTACACTCGGATTTTGCAATTGCTACACCTTCACATGTAGGCGCCACACTTATGCTAGATGGCTTTTAGGGTCTCTAGACGTTTCCCAAAGTGTCGAGAACCTTCCAAGGCGAGCGCCTTGTTAGTGGGGCTTCGATCCTACTACAAGCACTTGCGACCTCGGCAATGCTTTTCCAAAGCTTCTTTCGGATGCTTGGAGGGTCATACGAGTCAAGTCGCAGAGACAAGACTCAGAGAACTAATAGAGTTGCCACCCGGGTAATTAATCGTTGGAAAAATTAGATGACGACAACTGATCCCTTGCTTCTCTAGACTTAACTACCCATCACCCATTCAGAGTTGAGTTCAGGAAGTTAGGCATGTATTACACTTGCCCGAAATTGACCCGACCTCCACTAAGGGTCTATTGAGTTCTAAGTTCTAAGCCACTAATGTTCTCCTATATTTGTCCCACATTTTATTATGCAAATAACTGTTTTTATTTTTTTATTACATATGAGATGTCGACAGTTTATATAAATCATAGAAAGAGGGTGGAGAATAGATTATATTTCCATCAAATATGGGGGAAAGGATTAGGGATTAAAACCATTCCATAAAATAATTGCGATAAAGTAAATTACACAATCATAAACCGAGGGAACTTCAAATTAGATTCTCCATTATCAAATAAGGGCATTAGAAATAACATGCATGATTAAAAATAAATATTAATCTAAATATCTACACTAATTATAGCATCATTAATCATTAATCAATTATACTAAATATGCACAATCATCAACTAATTAACTACATAATTATCTACTAATTAACAACTAATTAATCATGCATAATTAATTACTAATTAATGGCGAAATCAATAACGAATTATCGACTAATTAACTACGTAATTAACTATTGATTAACTAAGCTAATCCTCAACTAAACATGGCAATTGACTTTTAATTAACTAAGCTAATCCTAAACTAAGTGATGCGTTTCCAAACTAGCAAGTATACTAGTCGCATAAGTAATAAAGTGATAAGTAGATATCGTTCCCACGAGGATTGATTCTAATTGAATTTGTTATTCAAAAGCAACAACAGAATAAATGGGGAGGTTTTGTTGATGGATTAACTAAATGAAATATTAATGTAAATGCACAATAACACAACACAAAGTAAAATGGAGTGAAAAATCAATGAGAGACACTTGGTTAAGGGTTCTTTCTCTGCCACAAGATATGAATTTGTGAATTAACATAGAATTGTCAATCAGCATTTACAGCATTGAAGTTATCAACCGTAGATAACAACAAGCTCTGTTACCCCAATCTTTCCTTACTTTGTTGTTAAATAAAACAAGCTCTTTATTTAATCTCTATCCATTAAACAACCTAGAACAAGCTCTCTGAGTTTAATTCAATGGAAGCATTACGATAAGAAAGATAGGTTGATCTAAGCAATAATCACACAAGGTTCGGATTATTTAACCTAGGTTGTATTTTCTAATTGCAATCTCTGATCACAATTTTGCTACTAATGATTGGAAATTCATGACAATTACGGATCAAGATTTCTAATCTAGCAATAGACAACAACCAGATTATATTCAGTTGGCCATTCCCAAATACAATCAGTAAGCAATCATAAGCATTAGATATGGGAAAATACAAGCAACTTCAATTAGAGAATTGGATAACAACTTCTTACACAATCAACTCACAAAAACCATATCAAGGGCTTTGAAATCACCCTCAACCAATTCAGATTCAGTTACACATGTTCAAGAACGTGGCAAATACAATACAACATGGAGACATTCCAGAAAATGAAAGGGAAGGGAAAAACTTAGCAATTTTGATGTAAATCTCTTTAAATTGTAGTTCTTCCTCTTTCCAAGCTTTCTTTCTCCTTCAAGAACTCCAGGAAATGAAAGAAATCCAGAGCTGCAGCCTCCACACGTTCTCCCCTCTTCAAGTTATGAAAATAAAACCCTAAAATGTGTTTATATACTCTGCTACAGTAACTTGCTACAGTATCCCCGTATTTAATAACATGCTACAGTGATATGTGGAATTACAAATATACACTTCTCATACCATTTTTATCATAACTTTTGGTACACTACATAAATCGTGAACCGTAAATTTCTCCAGAAAATAGACTTCGAGAGCTTTTCAATGGTATATAGCATGTTATCCGGTTAATTGTATATCAATACAATCAACTCCGAGAAATTGGCTGATTAGCAGAGGTGAAAATGAAGGGTTTTACTCCATTTTTGTGCAAGTTGCTCCAAAACTCCTACAAATATCAAAACCACACAAAAACATAAAAATACCAAGGAATATAGCAAAGAAACATGGACGAATTAATATGAAAATGATATATAATTAGACACCTATCACTAAGCATTGCAATTAAGTACTAATTAACTAAGCTATCCTAAATTGAACATGGTAATTAACTACTAATTAACTAAGCTAATCCTAAACTAAGCATGACATAATTATTTCTAATTATACCTAAACATGGCAAAACAAAATATTTAAACTAAAGAGAAGGCCCTTAGGAAACTTATCAAATTCTGAATTTAATCGAAAGCCGAATTTTCGACTAGCATCGACAACCCAGAATTCCTTAGAGGACGCTGAAAATACCGAAAAAATATTAAATTGAAGAAATTCTTTGAAAATATTCAAAATCCCTCAAAATATATGTTTTTAAGCTATTTTTCAGCCTAACAATCGATGCCTTGAAGTGGGAGCCAAGAGCCGAGTGCCCTTATATAGGTCTCAACTCCCCAAAAAATGAGATCTTTTTCCGATATGGGACTGTAGCTTAATGATGCATGCCTCTAAATTAGAGGCGTCACTACATTTTCCAAATGTTAGAGTGATCAGCAGGATTTCCAGAAGTTACAGCCGTCACTTCTACCTAGAGGCGCGCGACTGTAATGCTAGAGGTGCCAGCCCTAATAGGTGCCGACCCTAATCTTGGATTTGTGTATCAACATACACCTATTCGGTTGGAGGCGCTGCCCTTGCACCCTCGGGAAGGGGTTTCCTACCCCTTCCAACCCCACGACGACCTTACTATGAATGTTGATCATGTGTGCCTTGGTTGAACATGGTTCTTAGTGTCTCGACCTTAGAGGTGAGTTCGGGTTGGGGTGGGGGGGAGGATGTCATCCCCATCCCCATCCCCAATTTGAAAATTAATCTCCATCCCCGCCCTATCCCTAATTTGAAAATTAACCTCTATCCCCATCCCCATCCCTAATTTTTTAAATCATCCCTATCCCTAATCCACTCCAAGCGACATATAATAATTTCATTTTTTTGTTGAATTATATTTTAGCATTTTTCTCAACATTGCAACTATAAGTATTAAAAATTTTTCAACTTTTGATTAACTTCACTTTCAAGCGTCCAAAACAGAGCAATGCTTATGTTTTAATTTTTTATAATCAATCTATTAATCCAATTGACCTAAAATTTTACAAAAACATTGTAAATACCTTCATCTTTAAGCTTGTCAAATCTAAAAAATTTTTGAATAATAAAAGTATTTTAAAATAATTTATATTTTGAGGTCTATCAGTTCTATCAAAAGCTTTTAGGATTGACCTCTCTTCATTTGTAAATACATAACAAATCCCAGTTAAGTCATAAAATTACAAAAATTTGTAAGATCAAACTAGACTCAAAGAAGATAATATATGCCAAATTTCATAATTTTTTATATGTCTGGATAGCTCAAATAAGTTTTGAAAGACTAATCTCCTCCAGAAAACTAAAAATCCCAAAGTTGCAGAGTCATTTTAAAAAATTCATAAATCAAATACTCAACATTTTTTCAGTGAAAAAAATTTTAAACAAACCTTTGAGATGTCTATTTTAACATATATAAATTCGAAAAGCAAAATCAAATTAAAATTATTACATAAATTTTTATAATCATTTACTATCCTCTAGAAATAAGGTTAATGTTTTTTTCTTTTATCAATTCTATACACACACACATACACACACACACACACATATTCGGGGATCAGGTTGGGCCGAGTTGGGGAACACAATCCCTATCCCCATCCCTATTTAATTTTGAAAAAATTTTTCGTCCTCATCCCCACCCCGTTCCTAATTTTTTATTCCCCATCCCCAGCCCAAACGAGCTGGGGAGTTGCGGGGGCCCATCCCTAAGCGGATTGGTCCCAGTTCTATTCAACCTTTCCCACCATAATCGCACTAGTCTTGAGCCTTCTTGGCTTTTCTACCCTATTCTTGGTGTTTGATTCTCAGTGTCCTTGTTAGTATAGGAAGGACTTCTGGTTGCTATCTCTGGCTATTATCATTGGGCCTCTAGCAAAATCTTAACGCTTACATGCCTCTAGATAGTATAGGTATTCCCCTAGTCTGCTCATTTTGGTGCCTATTCTGCTCATTTTGGTGCCTATTCAATTATGTCATTTTTTGACTGTTTTGGGTATTTTGGTTGTTTGGCTATTTCTGGTTTTTTTTCTAAGAGTTCAAGAGCTTTGATCGAGAGGCAAATACCTTTGACGATGCTACCATGTCTCATCATCAAGCCTCAAATCATAGGCGAAAATTCCAATCACTATAAGAAAAGTGTCTTTTTACTACGAGTTTCTGCGACGGTATTAAATAAATGCAGTTAAAAGCTTTAAATTTCCTGTGATCCATAAACACCACCGTAGATTTGTCCAAAGTTGGGAATGATTTACCGCGGGCAGCATTGAACACAGTAAACAATGAGTAATATATAATGAAAAATAAAACCCTAATTTCAGCCTCAATTCTCAGACACTCAACAAAGCTATCCTTTTCATTCGATTAGCCTTCCTTACAAAACATCGCCTTTTCATTCAACACCATCAAATCCTAATCGCCCGCTCCAGATTTCTTGTACATCCACGAAGCTTCCATTGGATTCACCATCTCTTGATAGCCGCGACTCAAGGAGTCAACCAACTCCAATGATTTATTGATCTTCTTGCTGTCAAGGCCAAAGCCCCAAATAGAGGCAAGCTTGAGAGGAGAGAGACAACCAGAGAAGCCTTTGTTTATGATGTGGTCATGAGAGGCCGACACAGAGCAACTGCCATGTGCGTCCCCAACTTGATCTTCACCCTCAATCCTCCTCAAGATCCTCCTATTATATTTATTATTTCACTACTCTAGGTAATTTCATTTATTTTAATTAATTAATTACTTATTTATTTATTGTTTATTGTTAAGAAGAAGTTAGTTATATGGATTCCGGATTTCAGTTACTGCTAACTCAGGCTGATGTGTACACAAGTCTGTTATTACCTCCAGGAGTTAGTTACTTGCCAGCTCAGGTGAAATTCAGTTAACTCAACTGCATATATGCTCTACACAATCTGTACATTGTTTAATCAATCAATAAAGAAAACAGAAATGCATTTCTCAGAAATTCTCTCTTAATCATCTTCTCTTTTCTCTGTATCATCTTCTCTTCTTTTCTGTCTTCTAAGTTTCAACATGGTATCAGAGCCTATGGTCATGAATCATGATTGATCATCATAACAGTTTTCCTAGAAACATAAACTTTCCTGGAAACACAAGTTTCCCAGGAAACAATCAGACTCATCCTCCCAGAAATTCAAGCTTTGTTAATGGAAATCATTCTAATTTTCACTATCAAGGAACTTTTAGCTCTTCATCATATCAGATCTCTCAGATCTTATTGCCTTAGTGCTGCCTTCTCTGTCAATCAAGCTCACACGCAACAACTATGGATTCTGGCGTTCACAAGTGCTGCCTACTCTAGGAGCTTATGAACTTGAAGGATTTATAAACAGAGATATATAAGCCCTGTCCTTCCTCTATTATAACTGTTCTTAATTCTAGTGAAACTGATAACAGTATAACTCAACCTAATCCTGAATATTTAGCATGGAAAAGAACAGATCAGTTCATTCTAAGTTGGTTACTTTCATCCATAACAGAAGGCATTTATGGTTTTGTGGTGAGATGTCAAACTTCAATGAGTGTTTGGACAACTTTAGAGAGACTTTTTCATATAGAATCGAGAGCTAGAGTAATGCATTTAAAACACACACTTCATACCACCAAGAAAGGGTCCTTATCAAATGCAGACTATTTTCTTAAAATGAAAGAAATCTCAGACACCTTATTTGCCATAGGTACATAAATTACAGAGGATGATTTGCTATTACATATCTTAGATGGATTAGGTCCTGAGTTTGATGCAATTGTTGTAAATATAACATCAAGAGTTGGTTATATTTCACTTGAAGAAGCTCAATTTCAATTGCAAAGCTATGAGTTAAGGCTGTCACAGCATAATACCTTGCAACAGATTCATGTTAATCATTTTACTAATGTGGCACAAAAAGGAGCTTAGTTCTCTAATTCTTCTCAGAATACTTAGATAGGTAGAACACCTTCTAATGCACAATTTAGAGGCAGAGGTCGTGGCAGAAATCAAAATCAGAGGCCTGGCAGTTATAATAATGTTGTTGGAAAAAGAAGTGGTTATGGAAAACCAGTTTGTCAATTGTGTGGAAAGATTGGACATGTTGCACTAAAGTGTTATCATAGGTTTGATGTCAGTTTTCAAGGAAATTTTCAAGGATCAACTGGTGTTTTCCAAGGAATAACTTCTCAGTCTTCTCAGCAGCATAATCCTCAAGCTTTTGTTGCTTCTCCAACAACAGTTACTGACTCTTCCTGGTACTTAGACACTGGGGCCACAGATCACATTACCTCTGATTTAAGCAAGCTTGATATCAATGAGTGATGCGTTCGAAACTAGCAAGTATACTAGTCGCACAAGTAATAAAGTGATGAGTAAGATATCGTTCCCACGAGGATTGATTCTAATTGAATTTGTTATTCGAAAGCAACAATAAACTAAATGAGGGGGGTTTTGTTGATTGATTAACTAGATAAAATATTAATGCAAGTAAAGAATAACAAAACAGAAAGTTAATTTAAGTGAAAACTCAATGAGAGAAACCTGGTTAAGGGATCCTTCTCTGCCACAAGATATGGATTTGCTAATTAATCATAGAATTGTCATCCAATTACAGCATTGAAATTATCAACCGTAGATAACAACAAGCTCTGTTATCCCAATCTTTCCTTACTTTGTTGTTAAATAAAACAGGCTCTTTATTTAATCTCTATCCATTAAACAACCTAGAACAAGCTCTCTAAATTTAATTCAATGGATGCATTATGATAAGAAAGATAGGTTGATCTAAGCAATAAACACACAAGCTCGGATTATTTAACTTAGGTTGTATTCTCCAATTGCAATCTCTGATCACAATTTTGCTACTAATGATTAGAAATTCAAGACAATTACGGATCAAGATTTCTAGTCTAGCAATAGACAATATCCAGATTATATTCAGTTGGCCACCCAAATACAATCCAGCAAGCAATCATAAGCATTAGACATGGGAAAATACAAGCAACTTCAATTAGAGAATTGGATAACAACTTCTTGCACAATCAACTTACAAAAACCATATCAGGGGCTTTGAAATCACCCTCAACCAATTCAGATTCAGTTACACATGTTTAAGAACGTGGTAAATACAATACAACATGGAGACATTCCAGAAAATGAAAGGGAAGGGAAAAACTTAGCAAATTTGATGTAATTCTCTTTGGATTGTAGTTCTTCCTCTTTCCAAGCTTCCTTTCTCCTTCAAGAACTCCAAGAGATGAAAGAATTCCAGAGCTGCAGCCTCCACCACGTTCTCCCCTCTTCAAGTTATGAAAATAAAACCCTAAAATGTGTTTAAATACTCTGCTACAGTAACCTGCTACAGTGTCCCGTATTATACATGCTACAGTGATTTGTGGAATTACATTTCTATACTTCTCACACTGTTTTGATTACAACTTTTGGTACACTGAATGGATTTATAAACCGTAAATTTCTCCAGAAAATAGACTTCGAGAGCTTTCCAACGGTATATAATATGTCATCGGGTTCATTGTATATCAATACAATTAAATCCGAGAAGATCACTGACTAGCAGAGGTGAAAATGAAGGGTTTTACTCCATTTTTGTGCAAGTTGCTCCAAAACTCCTACAAACATCAAAACCACACAAAAACATAAAAATACCAAGGAATATAGCAAAGAAACATGGACGAATTAATATGAAAATGATATATAAATAGACACTTATCAAGGAGCCATATACTGGTACAGAAACAGTCCAAGTTGGGAATGGTAATGTCCTTTCCATTCTGCATATTGGTTCTGCTCTACTTAATACTTTCTCATAAAGCAAGCCTTTATTACTTAAAAAAATTTTACATGTACCTATGATCACTAAACATCTATTGAGTGTGTTTAAACTAATTCATGATAATGATGTATTCATTGAGTTTCATCATGATATTTGTCTTGTCAAGGACAAGATCACAAACTCAACAATACTGGTTGGAAAGCCTGAAGAAGGTCTTTACAAAATCACAGTTGCTGAACATAGTCCTGCATTTGGTACACATTCTGTTGCAAGGAGAAATATTCCAACACAGCAAACTGATCTGTTCAATAAAGCTGGTCTTTCTAAATTGACACAACCATTGTCATTACTTTCTTGTGTAATAAGTACTAATAATTTAGATTCATCCTTGATTAGGTGGCATCAAAGACTTGGCCATCCAAATGAAATTGTTATGGCCAAAGTTGCTTCTAATTGTAAGCTGGTTTCTAGTCATGTTAATAAGAGGCTGTTATGTGAATCTTGTAGATTTGGAAAACAATGTCATACATCTTATCCATCTTCATTGAATTCAGCGTCACAGCCTTTAGAAATTGTATATGCAGATGTCTGGGGACCTTCTCCAGTTCAGTTTGTAAATGGTTATATGTATTACTTACTGTTTGTAGATGGTTTCAGCAAGTACACTTGGATATATCCACTGCATTCTAAATCAGAAGTTTCTGGTGTGTTTCCTTCATTTCTGTCTTTGGTTGAAAGACAGTTTAGTTGCAAGTTAAAGTGTTTACAATCAGATTGGGGAGGTGAGTTTAGACCTCTTAAGTCATTACTTAAAAAATTGGGCATAATTTTCAGGCATCCATGTCTATATATACATCAGCAAAATAGATATATAGAAAGAAGACATCGGATTGTGGTTGAAATGGGATTAACCCTGCTGGCTCAAACATCTCTTCTATTACATTTCTGGTGGCATGCATTTCATACTGCATGTTTTTTGTTAAATAGACTTCCTATACCATCATTGAGTCATGTTTCTCCATATCAAAAATTGTATAATATCCAGCCAGATTATAAAGTGTTAAAAGTGTTTGGATGTGCATGTTTTCCAAACCTTAAACCTTATCAGCAAAACAAATTCTCTTTTCATACTTCAATGTGTGTTTTCTTAGGATATAACAACAATCACAAAGGTTATCTATATTTACATTCATCTGGAAGAATCTATATCTCAAAAAGTGTTGCATTTCATGAAGAAGTTTTTCCTTTCCAACAAGGATCTTTCCCTATCACCTCCACAAAGTCTGCTGATTGCTCTTCATCACAAAATAATTCCTGGATTTTCCCAGCAACAACACTGAAGTCCATGTTCAAGTCCAACACCTCCTACATTCCTATTGCTACACTAAAGTCTTCTACTAATGATCCTATATCTCATTCTTCTCCTACAATGCAGGACAAATCACCACTACATAATGTAGACAGCTCATCAACTTCTTCAACACATTCTTCTATACCTGGTGTTGCTACTTCTCAGCAGAATGTAAAGAACTCCACAGCTTCTTTAACTTCTAAACAACAAAATGCATAATCAGGTGCTTCTATACCTATTATTTCTTCAACTTTCAAGCCCTCAAATCAGAATGTTCATCCCATGGTTACAAGAGCAAAGGCTGGTATTTTTAAGCCAAATATATTTCATGCTGCTGTTGATGAATCTTTTTTTGTTTTCTGAACCATATACAGTCTCTCAGCCTTTATCTTGTGCTCACTGGAAGGCAGCCATGCAATCCGAATATGATGCTTTAGTTACCAACTCTACTTGGTCTTTGGTAACTCCTCATTCTAACATGCATATAGTTGATTGTAAGTGGGTTTTTAGAATTAAATATAACTCAGATGGCAGCCTGCAGAGATATAAAGCAAGACTAGTTTCTAAAGGATTCCAACAAGAACCAGGCATAGGTTATTTTGAGACTTTTAGTCCTGTCATAAAACCATCTACAATCAGGGTATTCTTCTCACTTGCAGTTACATTTCATTGGGACATTCAACAAATTGATGTTAACAATTCTTTCTTACATGGAGATCTTCAAGAGGATGTTTATATGAAACAGCCAGAAGGTTTTGTTGATACTAAACACCCTCATTTTGTCTGCAAATTACATAAATCATTATATAGGCTAAAGCAGGCTCCTAGAGCTTGGTTTGACAAGCTCAAGGGAGCTTTGCTTCAGAGGGGGTTTATAATGTCTACAGCAGATACAAGTCTTTTCATTTATAAGAACGACAAACACATTATACTTCTACTTGTGTATGTTGATGACATTCTAATTGCAGGAAGTAATTCTTCTCTAGTTAAGCTGGTAATTCAAGGACTGAATGAGCAATTTGCGCTAAAAACTTTAGGAAGTGTAAACTATTTCTTAGGCTTTGAAGTGCAGAGAAGTGAAGGTGGTTTGTTACTAACTCAGAGAAAATATGCTTTTGATTTGTTGAAAAAGTGTAATCTAACAGAAGTCAAGAAGGCAGCAACACCAATGGTGGCAAACTTGAAGCTGTCAAAAGATGATAGTGAAGTTTTTGATCAGCCTGCATTCTATAGAAGTATTATTGGTGGCTTACAATATTTAGCCATGACACGACCTGATATAGCTTATGCTGTTAATAAGCTAAGTCAGTTTTTTCAAGCACCAACCAATTTACAATGGCAGGCTTGCAAGAGGGTGCTGAGATATATTAAAGGAACCTCTGATCATGGTTTATTTTTCAAGCCTATGCAGAAGTTAGCCTTAACAGGATATTGTGATGCAGATTGGGCTAGTTCTGTTGATGATAAAAGATCTACCTCAGGATGCTGTATATATCATGGTGACAACTTAATCTATTGGTCTGCAAAAAAACAAAAGGTTGTAGCTCGTTCATCAACAGAATCTGAGTATAGAGCATTGTCTCAAGGTGCAACTGATGTAATCTGGTTACAGAGTTTTCTCACAGAGTTAGGATTTTAGTTGAGTGAAGTTCCAGTCATATGGTGTGACAATAAAGGTACCAAATCCTTAGCTGCAAATCCAGTATTTCATGTAAGGACAAAGCATATTGAGGTAGACATACATTTCATTCGTGAGAAAGTATTGGCAAAGCAATTGATTGTAAAGCATGTGCCTACAGAATTCCAAATAACTGACATAATGACAAAAGCTTTGCCTGATACCATATTTAACTTGTTAAAAGCAAAGCTTAATATTTGTTCTGTTAGCAAGTGTGCAGATCAAATAGATCCAGCTACACTTGAGGGGGCATGTTAAGAAGAAGTTAGTTATATGGATTCCGGATTTCAGTTACTGCCAGCTCATGGTGATGTGTACACAAGTCTGTTATTGCCTCCAGGAGTTAGTTACTTGCTAGCTCAGGTGAAATTCAGTTAACTCAACTGCATATATACTCTACACAATCTGTACATTGTTTAATCAATCAATAAAGAAAACAGAAATGCATTTCTCAGAAATTCTCTCTTAATCATCTTATCTTTTCTCTGTATCATCTTCTCTTCTTTCTGTCTTCTAAGTTTCAACATTTATGACTAATTTTCTATTTTGATGTTAAAATGATTTTTTTTTTGTTTTAAAATTTTTGTAAGTTGATATTTTTGTGTGTCTGTTAAGCAGAGGCTGTGAGTGTGGTTTTGTGAAAGTGGCATTTAAATTTGACTGTTACTGTAGGGATTGTGTGAGTGAGTGAGATAAGTTTTGAGAATTTTGGTCTTTGAATCTGAAAGTGTGTGTGTCTTTTGGTGATGTGGATTTGTAGGTGATGGATGAGAATATGTAGTCTGAGGCTCGTTTCACTTCGACTGTGGCCTTTTCAGTGTTGATGATCTACTTTTCACTTGTAATTTTACATACCATTGGAGCTGTTCCTTGTTCTGTTTCGTGTGCAGGTGGCATGAGTTCCATCTTCAGTGCATTCTTGAATGGTATTTCTAAGAGGATTTCATTATCTGTTATTAGATTTTCTAAGTAACATTACTAAAAAATTACTTTAATTCTTTTTAATTGTAAACTAGTCATAAGTTAAGAGAAAAACAATAGCAAAAGAGAGAATACTAGAAATTTCTCTAGGATTGTTTGCTCGACATGGATGTCATTGGAGTTTCTTAATAATGAAGCATCGGAATTTTTTTGTTTGGTTTGATTTTGTAGTTCTTTTCTAATTGGCTTGAATTTAATTGTTTTATTTAATTCCGTACTCCACTAGTGTTTTATTTGAACTTTTTGACTACATTCATTTAATATGCTCTTTTGGCATTTAGTGTAAGGATGGAATATTACATTGGTTCCTTCACTGGTTGATGGATGAATTGATTAATTAACTATGCACATAAGGTCACTTATTATAATAATTAAATTAAACGCAAAAATATAGATGGTCATATAGGTTTTTAGAAGCTCTTACTCTTTCTTTAATTTTTTTTTTCTACATTTGGCATTTTGTTAATTTAAGTCATTGTGGTTTGAAAATTTAAATTGCAGCTTTTATAAGATTTAGAAAAATGGGTTCTAAGCTGGTGGTGTAAGCAGATTTAGTTAATTTATTTTTTTGAACTATTTCATGTTATCAGCATATATTGCTTTATATTGCAATGTTTATATGTAGTGATTTCTACTTATTTTTTAATTTGTAATGGATGAGCAGGATGCTGTCTATTGATGTCAACAACTTTATAATCGATAATCAGGTATTCTCTCTTCTTTGCTTCAAATATGTCTTCACTTTTATTCAAATCTAGGATTTATAATAATATTTTAAGACCACTTGTGAATTAGTATTGATTAATTGTGAGTTTTTTTTAATAATATCTCAAGAAATGCAGTTTTAGCTTTTGAGAAAATGGAAGAAAAAGGTGAGAAAATTGGATATCCGAAAGTGCAGTATAGTTATAGTAATTATCATTTGTGAGTTGCTAACATATTTATCCCAATTTTAAGTACTTAATATTGACAAGGACATGCCAAATTGCCAATTGTGCTTTGCGGCTGACTTCATCAAAATTGAAATAAAATAGTAGCGAGGAACAAATGTTTTGTAGGTACAATTATTTGTCATGTGTTGACTTGCGTAAGATTATGCTTGCTTTACTTCTCACTAATAGAAAAGTCAAGAACATCTTACAAAGAAGTCATTTTAGTAATTCCATATATGATACATAGGTTGTTAGAGAGCGATATAGCCCATGTATTGGCCATTCTTCATCATGATGGCTGTAGAATTGATCCCTCAAAACAGTTCTTCAAAATTTACAATTAAATGCTTGGAATTGTAAGTCCAATTATGAAATCAAGTCCATTGAGTCAGCTTTATCTAACTTCAAACCTATTTAACTAAAACTTGAAAGTGCAAAATAGGCCTAGCAAATTAAATTAAATTTAAAATTAATTAATTAACTAATTAAATGAATTTAATTCCAATTCACTGCCAACTTCGCATTACTGAACAAATTCTAAACTATTATATTTCTTTATTGTAGGTGATTATTCTAGATACTACAAATTAATAGGGCAAAAGAAGAAGGTTTACCTTTGTTGTCTTCATATAGAGTAAGCAAATCCCTTCTATGCTTTCTTATAAATATTATGCGTGTCATTATTTATAGTTTAATTAATTTTAGATAGCAAAATTTTCTATGTAATTATTCATCTTCCACGACATCTCATGCATATAATTTTAGATTGGAAGATGACAATTTTATATATTAACATGAATTATATTTTTTCCTCTGTATTCTTTCTTCTCTAATAGGTTTTGGTTCCGGATGCTTCAAGTGTACATCAAAATCGTGTCACAATTGATGCCGAGGTAACAACAAATTATGAGGAGAATTAGGTATATATGAATTTATTAATCATTACTCAATAAATAATTTTAGGCTTATATATATCTTTGATTTAAATTGTTTTTTATAGACTTAGATAATAATTATTACATTTTATTTGTGCAGGTTTTTTCTCATGAAGATTGGATTGGAAATAAGACTTTGAACCGATTTATCATTTGTACTTTTATATACATGCAAATCTATAACTTATGATTTTATTTGCGGATTATGTATGATTTATGAATTGTTAAATTACTATCTTATTTCATGTTAGACATTTACTTTGTTCCTATGAATTAGTTAAAATATGCAAAAAAATTTTAAAAATGGATTGTGAAAAAAAAAAGAGCCAGGCAAACCATGGTAAATAGTTCCACAAATCATACCACAACAATATTGATTTTTTACTGTAGTTTTGAGACCTTTTACAGTGGGATAAAAACTGCGGTAAAAGAATGAAAACACTGTTATAGAATTACACAATGATTTTTTATTACACGTCTTAAAACTGCAGTAAAAGGTCTTTTATTGCAAGAAAAAACCGCGATAAAAAGTCAAAAAATTTTTTACGATGTCACCTACTATGACGGGTTGAAACCGCAGTAGGCCCGTCATAAATGACATTTTATCACGGTTTCAACCCTCGGTAAAAGACCTTCTTTCTTGTAGTTAATGCCTATAATTTGCCTTCTAGTTTAAAGGGGTTTGTAGCAACACAAACATCGACAATGTAACTCTTAACTTGACTTTACCTTCTCTAGGCTAGATGTATGATTCCCATTCTACACACTTTACGACTTAAAGACCTCTCTAGTTGAATTGTGCTATGGCGGCTAGGAGAGCTCTTTGGTCTTATTGAGCCTTGGTGGTTGATGGACCTCTCTGCTCTAATTTAAGCCCTAGTAGCTGATAGACCTCTTTGGTTAGTTTGAGCCCTAGCGACTGATGGACGTCTTTAGTCTGGATTGTGCATTGGCGGTTGAATCTTTGGAATTGGGAATAAGATCTAAATTTGGAACTCCATTGGGGAGGGAACTGGATCGTAGTTCGAAATTTTTAGGCTTCACAAGGGAAGATTAGATTTTGTACTTTGAGATTCTAAGCTCCACTAGGGAAGACTTTGATCCTGAATTTGATATTTTGAACTCCATTGGAGAAGAAAGTCGAGTTTAAATTTATGGGGTTAAAATTTCATTGGGGGAGTCGTCGAATTTGAATTTTAGGGATTCAGATTTTACTGGAAAGGATTAGATTTAATTTTTGCATTTAGAATATTGAGCTCCACTGGGGAAGGCATTGAATTTGGATTTCTGCAATTTAGGCTTCACTAGGGATAAAAATTGGATTAGAGTTTTGAAACTTTTAGGTCCCTTGGGGATGAGTTTTAGATTAAACTTAGAGCTTGAACTCCACTAGGAAAGTTCTTTGGAATGTAACCGGATCTTTAGAGTCGAATTTGAGATTTAGGTGCCCTTGGAGATAAAATTTGGACTTGTAACTGAATCCTTAGAGTTTGGACTTCATTGGGTAAAGCATCAAATTTATGACTCTCAATCTAGAGTATGGCTAGATTTTTAATTTTGAGTTGGTATTTTGAAATTTGGACTCCACTGGGGATAAGATTGGACTTGTATATCGTTGATGCCAGAGTCAACAAATTTTTTTTCGGACGCTTAGATATTGCTGTAGAGCCGTCCTAATCATACCCAATTTCGAAAGACGGATGTTTACTTTCTTAAACGGCGTGTTGATGTGATTTCACCTTGGATTCTAGTGGGACTTTCTTACAAGAAGAACTAAAAGAACATTTCATTAAACTCTAGGGGCAAGAAATAATTTTAGCCATACTTGGGTGAAGTAGATGTGCGCCTGTATGTAACAGGCTATATGCCTTCTCTTTGTATAAGCGTGCGCCTTTGCAGGATATTCAAAATGTGAATTTCCCTCTTCTCCTTCATTTCTGCTAACTCTTTTTCATATCCTAAACACTTTTCTCTAAACTCAGAAGTCTCTTAACTCCTTCTTGTATAAATGAACGTCCAGCACCAACTTGCCAATCCTCCTCCTTCACAGAACCATCAGGTAGTCATTGATCTCCAATTGGTGAGGCTGGCATGGAAAGCAACTTTGAATCGTCTCCCAACAACTAAGAACTGTCGATTTTGGCAAATCAGGATAATCACATCATCTCCTTGGACCTTGGTAAGTCTCCCTACCTTTCCTGTCATTTCGGTTAATTTTCATTTGTTTTGTGCATTTTTTATATTTTTTTCAAATTTTTGCAACTATTGGATGAAGAGGTTTGTGCCTCTTCTATTTAGAGATAAGGACAATAGGCTGCGCCTATCCGAATGGGTGTGGCATCTATTCGAATGGGTATGTTTGTTTTCCTATTTTGGGCACTAGCTGACGTGTGCCTATAGCTAGACCAGGCGTACACCTGCTTTGAATAGGCATGCACCTAAAGGGTTTAGGCGTGCGCCTATTCATTGTGGGAGTGCACCTATTCCATGCCATTTGTGTTGTTCTTTTTGTCGTGCTTTGTAACACCTTGAATTACTTTTCGCTCTGTGTTTCCTTTCGTGTAGGTCGACCACACCCACAAATGCAGCGGCTCCCTTGCCAAGCCTGCACGTGGTACAAGAAAATCCAAAATGCCAACATGAAGAAGCGTATTGACCGATGCAGGTTTTTCTACTTTCTTGAACTGCCTTTCGAAGAGGAGGATACCTATCGACCGTCGTGCTCTCTCTACTCTTGTCAGGAGGTGGATGGACACTACCCACTCCTTCCATTTCAACTTTGGCGAGATGACCATCATTCCATTTGACGTCGCTGTCGTACTTGGTTTCGCTTCCAGGAGACACTTGTCTCATTTTACTGTTGCCTTTAGATGTCTCCTCGTAGTGATGAGAACATTATAGACCTCTTAGGTCCTGAGGTGACGATAAGGGGTATCCCCGCCGTCTCGTATGAGCAGCTAATGAAGTACCGGCAGTAGCACGATGATGAAAAAACTATAGACACACTTATGAAGGAAGAGCAGTTTGCATGTAGCTTTATCTTCCTCTTGTCGATGACCATGCTCTTTGCCAACACTTCCAAACATGTGGAGCTCTACCTCTTTCTGACGCTGAAGGACTTGGACTTGGTGGGCACGTTTGACTGGGGTCGGGCTACCCTTGCTCAACTCTATTTCTATCTGGATCGAGCC
The DNA here is from genome assembly GCA_013180625.2 of Boswellia sacra. NCBI lineage: Eukaryota > Viridiplantae > Streptophyta > Magnoliopsida > Sapindales > Burseraceae > Boswellia > Boswellia sacra. The sequence goes on from SNVD02004275.1 coordinate 126,761, forward strand.
TGTCGAGGCAAGGATGTGGTAGGTGGCTTTGTGCCCATTGTTGAGATATGTCATCTTTACTCGTGTCTTTTTCTGCTTTCTAATTTCCATTATGACGCTTTTTTTTTTATCTTTTTATAGATTTGGGTGTATAAGCTCAAAATTCTACCTCCTCCTAGTCCTAAAACCAAACCAAATCTTTTCCCTACCTCTGGTCTGAGGGGCGTTATGAGCACCATGACTCTCATAACATTCATAGCTTTCGTACCTAAACCCACTGCCTTACATATGCTGATGTAAGAGAAATTGAATTAGTCTCACATTGTTTTCCATTTTTACGAATACTTACCTGACTATTTGTGATTTTTACAAGTGCATCGTTATTGGTGGGGAGCTAGATACATTAGACCGCTACCATGAGGGACGTACATCTTTTGCTTTAGACTCGTCTCCTCATGATCTGGCCAGAGTGTGCGATGTGGTTCCTTGGAGATCGCTTGGCTTATTGGGTTAGAGGCCCCAAGAGGCATTCTGTTCCTTTCTCTCCTCCTAGCGTGATGATTAAAACTTTACAATTGGGTCGAGATCCCATCTTTGAGGACTACATCGTTGGAATTCCTCTTGATCGGATTGGCTTCTTTGCCACGCAACAAACATAAGCCGATTGGGCTCGTACTTCTCTCCTTTCCACCCGCATGGGACAGTATTATGTTATTAATGAGACAACGTCTATTATGGCAGGCAATGCCGGTGGTGGTGGTCGTGGTGTTAGAGGTGCTGGGTAAGGTATTGGTAGTGGCAGAGGCGTTGATGGTCGAGCCCCTGGTTTCGATGTTCTTGGGTCCTCCAGGTAGGGTCGTGAAAGGGCCAGGACTAACTCTTTTAGTGGCATGAGTCCTTCCTCTACCTTTGGGGCTTTGGGGGTCATTGTCGGAGACTATTGCTCCATCCTTGACGGCTATGTATAGTTGTGTGGGGACGATGGGATTATCTAAAGGTCGAGCTATAGCCAGACAAGTCCATGACAGCCTCCCTCTTTCTTGTAGGTGCCACCCATATGAGTCTTCTTTCCTTGTGCTTCTTTGCGGTTTTGGGTTTGTCCTCAAGTAAATCTGATTTCTATTTTGCTTTCCAGGTTTCCAGTGCTATAGTTGATCTTTTGGATCCTATACTATGATGCAACAGAGCAAATTCGCCAACTATCTCTGTAGAATTAGGTAAACAAAGATGTACTTTCAGGTTATATGTATGCTTGAATGTGTTCTAATTTTCTTTCTTGTTTTGGGTTAGCGACTGTTTGGAACAATCGCCTGACTATAGAAGAGCTAGAGCACCACTTTTGAGTGCCCCCTGGAGAAGTCTTGGATAAGGAGCCAGAGGCATATTAAGAGGGTAACCAACCAATACCGGTCCAGACTGAGAGGGAGATTGATCAGGATGCTAGTGGAGAGGATGATGATATTGAGGATGAGGGCAATAGTGTTGAAGATAAGGGCCAGGATGAGGAGGAGGAGAAGAGGAGTAGCAAGTTCAAGAGCTCCAGTAGAAAAGAGGAGAGTGATGAGGAGTGTGGTGGCAGTGGTTATGAGTGATTTTGCCTTTTTGTTCTCTTTCTGTTAATCTTTTATTCTTTTGTTTTTTTGGTATAGTTAGATCCTTTTTGGACCTGGAATGGGGTGATTTGCCCTCACGTTCATATTTTGTATATGGTTGGATGTTTATATTAAATGAGTAATGCTTTTTTTTCTTTTTTTCTTTGTATAAAATATCATACACAAGAAGATTTGGTGTAAAACGAGTCTGTTAACAATTGCACAAAAGTAAATCCAAACAAACATTTTAATTTTGCATGCTATAGGTGTCATGCCTATTTGGCTTGTAGGCGTTCGCTTACTTGTGTAGGCGTTTGCCTATATGGAATCCCACATCGAATTTTGATGAAAATTTGACCTTTTTCATTCACACTTATAAATCACCACTACTCCTTCCATTTTCCCTCCGCTACTCCATCATGAGTGAAGCAAGCCTAAGAATCCTGCAAGCTCAATTGAAGCTAATCAAAGATGTAAAATGGCATTTGTTAGAATTCAATGGTCTTTTCGTATTGAGGTATCTCAAACAGGTCAGATTAGATATCCATTTTCTCAAAGCTGCAATTAATTTCTAGGATTTATCTGATCATGTTTTTAGATTTAATGGCCAAGAGATATGTCCATTGTATGAAAAGTTTGGTGCCATCATGGGTATTTCTGTATCTAATACTGAGGACCTCATATTGCCTTTTAAGTCAACCCACCCTATATGATTTGGTCGACTTCTTCCACATTCTTTGTAATGTGATGGGCGTAAACACTATAGATTGTAAGGTCATGCCACATTCTTTGATCCCTCTGATCGGGTCCATGGAGAGGGGTTCCACTTCTTGGCTCTACATATTTCAATTTTGCATGCTTGCTCAGTATTTGCTGGCTTTTGAAGATGGTTGGAGATCTGCTGCTGGTGACTCTCATTCCTCAAAGGCATGAGCATTTTTCAAGCCCTTGATACTTGCTGAGACATTAACTATGTTAGATCGTGTCATATGTGGGGAAAGCATAAGGTTTTCTAGCAGTCTTCTCCTTCTATAGGTGGGTTCTGTCTGTCTCTCTCTCTCTCTCTCTTTTACGGACTCTTTTTTTTTTTTTTTTTTTTTCTTTCTCAGATATGGTTACAAGAGAACTGGCCATACTAGCTTGGCATGAGGTTGACCTACTTCGTAAAAACCTCAGTATCATTCTCGTAAGAGACTTTAGAGATCGGACTCTTGGCTTGCATGGCTTCGCACTACGCTGGATGGACTCATTCGTTGGCATTACCTAGAGATTAAAGCATATGACCTTCAGGACTTACAACACATCTGTCCCATTGGTTAGGCTCACCCGTAGTTCTTCCTACGCTCCGTCTCAACTGTGCTAGCACTATAGAGAGAAATAGTACATCGTAACTGTTCTCCCATCTTTGAGCTTGGACGACTTATAGCTTGCTTCATTGATTGAGTCCAAAGAGACTTGGTCACATCGTCTCATTCAAAGGAACTCGTTTTGATAGCCTGACTTTCCCAATGATGACTAGTACAATGCGTAGGTCGATTGACCAGCTAACAAACATGCAGTTTAGACTCTTGTAAGTAGAAACTAAAAAAAGAAGATTGATGCATTTACTTTTAACTCTTCTTGTTAGATATCTCTCTTTTTAAGTAGTTTTTGAACTTAATGAAAATAATTTGCTCAACATATGTATTTCCAATCCATGATCATTGTATTAATAATGGCAAATATGTTTTAATAACTGTATGCGTACATGAGTGACTCCTGTCATTAATCGGCCCTTCTGGGTTTTCCTCTTCCTCTCCCTCATACAAAGTATTTCTTCAATTTGACAATGTTGACCGATTCTGTGAATTCATTGCCCTCCAAATCTATGAACTTCACTACACCTTTAGTCAATATTTTCTTGATCAGGTACGACCCTTCCCAGTTTGGATGAAAATTCCCCACGGCTCAAAGGCTTGAGTTTGTTCTCATGTACGGACTAAATCTCCTTCTTTAAACTTTTACTTCTTGATTTTTTTATTAAAAGTACGAGCCACTCTCTATTGATACAGTTGTATATAGTACAAAGGCTTCATCTTTTTTCATCCGTTAATGCCTAACTACTCACATTTATTTCTTGCTCACTATTCTTCTGGGATACTAGTCTCCACCAAAACTCGTGATGATTGCACTTTAACTTCTATTGGGAGTATTGCCTCACTACCTTACACTAACGCGAACGGGGTTGCACCGGTCGAGCTCCTTATAGTGGTCCTGATTCCCCACAACATGAATGGTAACTTGTCAGCCCAATCTTTGTAAGTTTGTACTATTTTTGCCAACATTTTCTTGACATTCTTGTCGGCAACCTCTACTACATCATTTGCTTATGGTCAGTAAGGGGAAGACTTGTTGTGTTTTATTCTATATTTCTATAATAATTCCTTTATTTTTGCCTAAAATTACATACCATTGTCAGTCACTATGTGATGTGAGACATCGTATTTGCATATAATATTTCTTTCAATAAACCTGGCTATCTACTTTACCCTTAGTTTATTGAAAGATTCCACTTGTATCCATTTTGGAAAGCAGTTGATAGTGCCTACGACTTAGCAATGCCTATTAGAAGCTAACGGTTTGATTTCTCTAATAATATCGACCGCCATATGTCAAAGAGCCAATGTGACAATATTCCTTGTAACTCATTTAGGGGTTGATGAACCAAGTTTTCACAAAACTGACATTGGTGGCATTTTTCTACAAACCTTACACAGTTGGTTTCCATAGTTAGCCAATAGTACTCTTGCCTCATGATCTTCTTAGCCATTACCAACCTGCTCATATAAGGACCACAAATTCCAGCATGTATCTCTTCCATGATCAACTTTGCTTCCCTCTGATCAACACACCTTAATTGAACTCCATCGGGCATCCTCTTATGCATAATCCCTTATTAACATGTAAATTGTAGGGCCAATCTTTGTAAGATTCTCCTATCTCATTCTTCAGCGTCTCCAAGGAAGGTTCTCTTTTCTAGATATATTTTCAAGTCTTGAAACCGCAGGTCTTCTTCTTCTTATTCTTTTGCTTTCATCATATACTTCTTTTAATAACAATGACTTTGTGTATATGTTATTACCAATGGTTTGAGCGAAGTGTGTTCCAAGTGATCTTATTGACACATTCGAAAAAGGATTGTCTCCCAAGTATAGGAGTATCGAAGTAATAATCCCGGTGAGACCGAGGTCGATCCACGAGGAAGGGGATTTTAGCGTTACAAATTATAAGATAAGCAAATATGATATGAATAATTCAAAGAAATGACAAGATAATATCAATAAATATGTAAGATGGTAGGTGGTATTACCGACCATTTAAATATAAAACAAAAAGTAAGAGGAGGTAAAACCATCCATGGAAATAGGTGGTATAACCAACCATAGTAAATTAAAGAACAATTTCATAAGGTGGCAGAACCTACCATAGTAAATAAAATAAAAGGTTCATAAACAATAGAATAATTAAAATACAAGAGGAATTAACACAATAACAATGAAGGCTAAGGTTAGGGGATCCGCCCTTGATATTTCAAATAAGGATAATTAACCCATTTTAGTATATGAATTATATTTGTTTCATTACCAATATTTATACCACTTCTTGTAAATGGGTTCAAGCATCCAATGTGTCAATCACCATATGTCTACAACAAATCAAGGTTCCTAACTAGACTTGTGTCGGTGAGGAAGAGCCATACGACGTCTAGGAAGGATCCAAGCATTTGATATGCCAATGATTGTCTACAATGGATCAAGACATCCACCTTACGAGCAGTGTCAAGATTGATTAAGAAATTAAATATAAATCATATTGAATAAACATTATAAGATTAAGATTATAAAGCACATATTAAGGGATAGAGAATCCTTATTCTCATATCAAGGGTTTCACCCTTTCACCTTAGCAAAAGAGAAATTAGAAGAACATTTATAATAGAAAGAAAATAAAATGCAAGAAAAAGGAAATTCATTAATAACATAAACACACAAAACACAATACAAGATCCTAGCCAAAGCCAAAATGTTCCAGCCAAGGCCAAGATGCCCTCAATGGGTCACAAGGCACCTCTATTTATAGATACATCCAGGGGCAAACTTGTCAAATTACAAGGCATAATTGTCAAATATTAGTTGTAAATATCTTTGACAATTGGGATCATTAGGCACCGACTTTGACCATCAATTTTGACATCGAAATGTTGTGAATTTTAATCATATGTCTTCATGAAAGTTGTAGATATTTCTCTCAGATTTCTAGAACATATTTATTTGCACAATTTGGATACGTATTTGGAGAGATACGGTCCAAATACTGAGGCCTGGTCAGACTGGGCCGAGACTGTAGATGGGTTCACTTCAAGCCTAATTTTGGTCCACTAAGAACCCGAATTTGATGATACTTGTAAAATGTAATCTTGTAGACAATGGAATCAGCTTTCCAAAACATTAAGAATTGCACCATTCTGATCTATAAATAGAGAGTTATGCATATTTTACCAAACCTGTAACAAAACCAAAATTAAGAGAAAGTTAATTCCAAAGATGCAAAGACTACAAATATGCTTAAGTTGAGGAATTTAATGACACTATTAATGAAATATGATGAACTAAGCTCTTATTAAACATACATATTTAAGTGTTCATCACACCCCCCAACTAGCTTATTGCTAGTCCCTAGCAATTAAAGCGTTATTATTTAGAAGTGATTTATAGAATTTTCCATCCAAGGTGGTCATTATTGCACTCTCCTTGATTTTATCCAAATAAAAAAAACTCTCAACCAATTATTATTATTTTTTTTTTATGACTCATATACCCTTCAGTCAAGATATCAATAAACCTCCTTTTTGTGCTCAGTCAACACATGACTATGGGGCTTATTAGAAAGAAGCCATATCGGTTCTAATATTTGTTAAGGCTAATAACCTTAGGTAAGGGGCATTTATTCATTTTTATATATATATATATATATATTTTTTTTTCTCTCTCTTTTTTTTTTTGAAAGAATGCATATTTAACCTATGTAGCGAGCCTTAGGCTAATGACTCTCAGACCAGTTGGCCTTAGGGCATTAGGTGTTAAGGCACCCCTTCGAGCTTAACGACTCGGGTTGCTGATGCTTTATTTTTATTTAGAAACTTGTGGATAGTGCAATGTTCAATCCCATTAAGCTTTCTCCTTAATCCATGTAGCGAGCTTTGGGCCAATAGCTCCCAAACCAGTTGGTCTTAGGGTATTAAGTGTTGAGGCACCCCTCGGGCTCAATTGCTCGAATTAAGGAGGCTACGAGACCAAACTTATCCACAATTGCTCTCTTCTCTTTTTTTTTCACTTTTTTTTTTTAACTTTCCCCTTCCTTTGTGTTGTTATCCTAAACAAAACAAAAGAACTCAATATTACAATATTTCATTTTGGCACCCACAATCATGCATCAAGGTATGTGTATGTGTGAAGAAAGATTCATGAATACTTGCTTAATGAGTACATAAGCACACAATTTTTTTAAATGATAAGGTTGTGAGAGTTCATAGATTTGAATAATTCAAAGTGAAATGAATAAGACCTCCTTATTATAAAATTCTAAAATCAAGACTAAATAATATCAAATTAGCTAAAATGAGTTCACAAAGTCAAAATGACAAATTGGTTAGAATGGGTTTCAAGAGTTCAAATTGGTCCTCTTTACTCCGCCATTCCTGACCCAGAATGCGTCTCAAGAGGATTTGAACTCCTTACGTCGCACTCTGAATCTAATTACTAACTCGCTTTTTTTTTTTCAAGAAAAAGAAAATTCAAACCATACTTATGTCTACCATCCTTCCCCCCCAACCAAATGAAACATTGGTCTCAATGTTTAAATGTAGAGAGATAAAGTATAGGAGACATTACCTGAAGCTTCTGTTATTCAAGAGAGATGACCTGAAAGACTCATAAAATAGCATGCTAAAAATAAAATAAAGGACAAGAAAAAAAATTACAAACGGAGATTCAGATCCAATTTACACTTTTTGTTTTGCCCTCCTACCCAATTAATTTGAGTACTAGCTGGGTCAGGTTCATGCTCAACTTCTTGTAATTTGTCAAGTAACTCACCAGCAGAAGTGGCAGAAACAAGGATCTTTCTCGCTGAATGAGGGATAAACTTTTGTTCCACAGCTGCATCAACAAAACTTATCAAAGGATCAAAGAAATTTTTAACATTCAACAAACCGATGGGTTTTTGATGGAGATTCAGTTGGGCCCAAGAGGCAATTTGAAAAATTTCTTCAAGAGTGCCAAAGCCACCTGGTAAAGCAATAAAGGCATCTGAATTGATAAGCATATGTGCCATGCGTTCATGCATAGATGAGACCTGTAACTCCTTCCCAACCGTTTTTCCAACAATGCTTTCTATAGCCAAAGCTTTAGGAATCACTCCTAAAACTTGACTACCTCCTACATGTACAGCTGTTGACACACAACCCATTAACCCGAGGCTACCTCCCCCATAAACCACATGAATCTTTCTTTCAGCCAGTAGCCTACCAAGATAATTTGCTACTTCTACAAACTCCTCACTTTTACCCAGTCGAGATCCGCAGAATACACATATCCTTTGGATTCGATGTTGTGAAGTTCCCTCCATGTCTATGCAACTTTCTAACTATGTGTGAAGAAGAGAACAAGACATGTGGTATTTATGGAGTGCAAAAAGGTATGCTAATGATGATATCTATCTAGGTAGCTCAGTTGTTTGTTGAAAAAGTTGACAATAATGCATAAAAATTCAAAAGATGATGAAATAAGACACCATAAGTCAAACAAAAGATACAAAAAAATGACAGCTATGAGGTATTAAAATTCAAAAATGATGGCACGCATGCATATGTACAGGTAGTTGTGACTATGGCTCACATCTTCCTCTGGTTTTACGTCCAGAAACGGCTTAAACACCTTCTATGAGTTGGGGATATGCTTCCCATCCAGTTTTCTTATAAACTGGCAAACAGGGTCGTTTTGAGTCAGATTCCCAAGACTATAGCGTTCCTGCTCATCTCGGAATTGTGTCCACAAATTAAAAATTTCACGCTGCACAAGTCCACAAGAATGCGTCTCAAGAGTTACTCGGATATCATCCAAAGACTCCTTACTCAGTCCATTCTTGATGAATTGTAACTTATCCTCTCGATTATTAGACAAATATCCCAAGGAGCGGCAACGCTGGTTACAAGTCCATCTTGCACATTTGGGACAAACTTGTAACCTTTTCGCTCTTCGCTTTTTGGCGTAAGAGCTTTTTCCCATACGTGGCATGTGAGAAACAAGATTATCTGAAAATTCATAAGAAAATCAAACCTTGGCTTCAATTAACCATCTTACTTCAACAGGCATACCCTTACACATCAACATCCTTAGTCTTTCTGCACGAGCTTTGTAAATTTTGAGCAAATCATTTGGAGGAAGAGAGGGAAAATGTTTGTGTAGATTTGAGAGAATGGTGTCCATGCGAGAAAAGAAAGGAAAATGAATGCAAGGTGAGCAACAGTTTTTAGGGAACTGAAAAACCGACTTTAAAGGTCTCGGAGTACCGTATCCGCCACTTGACCGGGAAAATCAATCCTTAAAAAGGATCGATTAAAGCAATGGACTCTTCGTTTTGGTCAAAATTTTCAAAGAATGGTTTTAACCGTTGTCCATTAACTTTAAACACATTACCATTCTTTGGGTTCTCAATTTCAACTGCTCCATGAGGAAAAACATTTTTAACAATGAAAGGCCCAGTCCAACGAGACCGAAGTTTACCAAAAAACAAATGCAATCTTGAATCATACAAAAGAACTTTTTGTGAAGGTTCAAAAGATTTTCTAACAATGGATTTGTCATGAAAAACCTTCATTTTTCTTTGTAGATTTTAGAATTTTCATAAGCCTCATTCCTGATTTCTTCAAGTTCACTCAGTTGGAGTTTACGTAACTTGCAAGCATTATTCAAATTTGTGTTGAATGTTTTAAGGGCCCAATAAGCTTTATGCTCAATTTCCACAGGCAAGTGATAAGGTTTTCCATAAACTAATCTATAAGGAGACATTCCTAATGATGTTTTGAAAGCAGTTCGGTAAGCCCAAAGTGCATCATTAAGTCTTAAAGACCAATCTTTACGATTTGGGTTAACCGTTTTTTCTAAGATCTGTTTTATCTCCCTATTAGCTAATTTAACTTGTCCACTTGTTTGTGGGTGATAAGGTGTAGAAATTTTATGGGTTATTCCATATTTTTTCATTATAGTTTCAAATGGTTTGTTACAAAAATGTGTACCCCCATCATTAGTAATGGCTCGAGGAATTCCAAATCTACTCAAGATATTCTCCTTCAAGAATTTGACAACTGTTTTGTGATCATTGTTTCGACATGGAATTGCCTCGACCCATTTTGAAACATAGTCCACTGCAACAATGATGTACACAAAACCAAATGACAATGGAAAAGGTCCCATAAAATCAATACCCCAACAGTCAAAGATTTCAACGACAAGAATGGGATTCAACGGCATCATGTTTCTTTTTGAAATAGATCCCAATTTTTGACAATTTTCACACGTTTTGTAAAATGCATGTGCATCTTTAAATAAGGTGGGCCAATAAAATCCACATTGTAAGATCTTAGCAGCTGTTTTTCTAGATGAAAAATGTCCTCCACATGCTTCAGAATGATAAAAGTTAATGACACTACTTACCTCATTGTCGGGTATGCATCTTCTCATTATTTGGTCTGGATAATATTTGAACAGATATGGGTCATTCCAGTAAAAATTTTTCACCTCAATTAAAAATTTTCTTTGTCTTGAGCATTCCAATGAGGTGGCATTTTCCTTGTCGCAAGAAAATTTACAATGTTAGCAAACCAAGGTACAGTAGCAACAGAAAATAAAAATTCATCAAGAAAAGAATCATTGATAGGTGAAGTTTCAATTAATGTCTCTGTCGTTAGTCTTTAAAGATGATCAGCAACGACATTTTCAACTCCTTTCTTATCCTTTATTGTGATGTTAAATTCTTGGAGCAATAAGATCCACCGTATCAATCTAGGTTTTGCATCATGTTTAGACATTAAATATCTCACAATTGCATGGTCAGTGTAAACAATCCTTGAAGAACCAATTAAATAAGATCGAGATTTGTCCATTGCAAATACTACTGCAAGTAGTTCTTTTCAGTTGTTGTGTAATTCATTTTTGCATCATTTAAAGTCCTACCTGCATAGCATATCACATATGGCTTACCTTCTTTTCTTTGTCCTAAGAAAGCACCAACGGCATAGTCACTTACATCACACATCAATTCAAAAGGTAAGGACCAATCAAGAGTTGTATAATTGGAGCAGTTGTGTAAAAGCCCACTTAATGTATCAAAGGCATTTTGACATTTTGAGTCCATTCAAAAGGAAGTATCTTTTATTAAGAGGTTACAAAGAGGGTTTAGATATAGCACGAACAAAATTTCTTATGAACCCCATAAAAATCCAGTATGCCCCTAAAAATGAAACGAACCTCTTTAACTGTTTTTGGTGGAGGCAATGGGAAATTAATCCATTTTTACTTTGTCCACTTCAATTCCTTTAGAAGACACTACATGAACTAAGACAATTCCTGAAGTGACCATATAATGACATTTTTCCCAATTCAAAATAAGACCTTTTTCTACACCCCTTTTTAGGACTTTTTCTAAGTTTTCAAGACAATTATCAAAAGAGTTTCCAAAGACAGTTAAATCATCCATGAAAACTTCTAAACAATGCTCGACCATGTCACTAAAAATGCTTAGCATGCATCTTTGAAAAGTAGCGGGAGCATTACAAAGTCCAAAAGGCATTCTCCTAAATGCAAAAGTGCCAAAAGGGCACGTGAATGTAGTCTTTTCTTAGTCTTCGAGTGCAATGGGAATTTGATAATAGCCTGAGTATCCATCAAGAAAGCAGTAGTAGAGGTGTCCTGCTACTCTTTCAAGAATTTGGTCAAGAAAAGGTAAGGGAAAATGGTCTTTTCTAGTGACAACATTTAATTTTCTATAATCAATGCACATCCTCCAACTAGACGAGACACGAGTTGGCAATAATTCCCCCTTTTCATTTTTAACAACTGTAATACAAGATTTTTTAGGTACTACTTGTGTAAGGCTTACCCACTTACTATCAGAAATAGGATAGATAATTCCCACATCAAGTAGTTTGAGAACTTCAACCCTAATGACCTCTTTCATGTGTGGATTTAATCTCCTTTGAGGTTGTTGAGATGTTTTGGCATTTTCCTATAAATGTATTCTATGTGTGCAAATTAAAGGGTTAATGCCTTTTATATCTTTTAAAGTCCACCCAATTGCATTTTTATGCCTTTTAAGCACTTCTATCAACTTACCTTGTTGCTCACATGTGAGGGATGAAGAAATTACCACCGGATATGTCTGATTCTCCCCAAGATATGCATATTTCAGTTCTTCAGGTAAGAGCTTCAATTATAACTTGGGAGCTTCCTCTTCCTTGCTTTCATTCATTTGCCCCAATTCTTCAAATCTTGATTTTGAGCCTTCTTCCAACACCTGTGCACAGTCTAGTAAAGAACACATATCAGAAAGATCATGTTCTAATTCCGTACTTGATTCTAACGAATTCACTAAACAAGTTTCCAAAGGGTCAGAAGAACTCCCTTTTTGGATGTGATCTTTCACAATAGATTCAATTACATTGGCCTCATCAATTTCATCTTCTTCTTCATTTGGTTGTTTGCACATATTGAAAACATTAAGTTCCAATGTCATGTTCCCAAATGATAGCTTCATGACTCCATTCTTGCAATTAATCAAAGCATTAGAGGTAGCTAAAAATGGACGCCCTAAAATAACAGGAATTGAATTGCTTACTTCCACTGGTTGTGTGTCCAAGAAGACAAAATCCACTGGGTAAATGAATTTATCGACTTGAACTAACACATCTTCAACTATTCCTCTTGGTACTTTAATTGATCTATCAGCAAGCAAAAGAGTCACAGAAGTTGGTTTTAACTTACCTAGATTGAGTTTTTGAAAAACCGAGTATGGAAGCAAATTCACACTAGCATCAAGATCAAGTAAAGCTTGTTCAATTTTATGGTCTCCAATAGCACATGAAATTGTAGGACAACCTGGATCCTTATATTTCACTGTATTATTATTTTGAAGAATAGCACTTACTTGCTCGGCTAGAAAGGCCTTCTTTTTCACATTGAGTTTTCTTTTCACAGTGCACAAGTCTTTCAAAAACTTTGCATAAGAAGGTACCTGTTTGATCATATCAAGCAAGGGAATGTTGACCTTTACCTGTTTGAAAATTTCAAAGATTTCAGAATTGTGAGTTGGCTTCTTTGGTGTAGCTAATGCTTGAGGAAATGGAGGCACAGATGAGGATTTGGTTTCTTCTTCGCTAGGTGTTGGGTTGGCAGCCTCTTCCTGTTCTTTAGAGATCGATTCTTCTTCTTTCTCACAAGGATTAGGAATGTGTTTTCAACAACCTTACCATTGCGAAGGGTCATGACTGACTTGGCTTGGTCAAAATAATGGTTATTTGAATTCCCTGCATTTGACTTAGATTGATTTTTGGGGTTTTGCAATGTTTGAGAAGGAAATTTTCCTTTCTCTTGGATGCTACATGTAGATGCAAATTTAGCAAGAGTTTCTGACAAATTTGCTAGTGTTTGAGTAGTTTGACTATTGAAAGTCTCTTGCTTTGTAAAGAATGAATGCAATGTTTCTTCAAAGTCATTCCTAGGAGGAGGAGCATATGCATGATCATGAGAATTTTGAAAATTTTGTCGTGTTTGAAAAGGGACTTGTGAAGATTGTGCATGATTATTATTTTTCCAGCTAAAATTTGGATGATTTCTCCAACTAGGATTGTAGGTTTGTGAATATGGATTGTGATTTGGCCTTTTGAAAGTGTTCAAGGCATTGGCTTCTTCATGGAGACATTCTCTAAAGGTAGGCAAAGTTGGGCAATTATCAGTAGAATGGTCATTGTCATCACAAATGTTACAGACATTTTCTTGAATAGAATTCAATTGACCACTCTTTTTCATTTCTAAAGCCTCGACTTTTCTAGCTAGGGATGCATATTTGGCTTGAAGGTCATGGTGTTCCCTAAGGTTGTAAATACCTCTATTGGATGTCGAGGTTGGGGTCTTGCTTGGTACCTCATAGGTGCCAGCAGTGTCCCAATTTTGTTCCTTTTCTGCCAAGGAATCTAGGAAGTCAAGTGCTTCCTCAGGGTCTTTTTCTTTAAATTCTCCATTACACATTAATTCCACTAGTTGCCTATCTTGAGGTGTAAACCCTTCATAGAAATGTGCAACTATTCTCCAAGTTTCAAACCCATGGTGAGGACAGGTATTAAGTAGTTCCTTATACCTATCCAAACATTGCTAAAGAGTTTCCCCTTGTTTTTGAGAGAAATCAAAAATTTGTCTTTTAAGAGAATTTGTTCTATGGGTAGGAAAAAATTTTTTCAAAAATTATTGTTTCATCTCATCCCATGAACTGATGGAATTCGACCTCAAATTTTGTAGCCATGTTCTAGCTTTATCTTTTAAAGAAAAAGGAAAAAGCTTTAATCTAATGGTGTTTATGCTACAATTTGGGTCAGTGTAAGAGCTACATACCTCTTCAAAGAGTTTCAAGTGGGAATATAGGTTCTCCATGTCAAGGCCATGAAAAGTGGGTAGAAGTCGAACAAAACTTGGTTTGAAATTGAAATGGATTGAATCTGGAGGAGAAACTACACAAGATGGTGCAATAGTCCTTACCGGATTCATGTAGTCTCTGAGGGTTCTTCGTTGGTTTTGATCATTTTGTTGCGAACGGTTGTCCCCTTCATCCGTGAATATTTCTTCATGATTGTTGGCCATGGTTTCTAAGGAAGATGATGTTTTTCTAACAAGTCTACCACTAGATGTTCGTGACCAAAAATTTTCATGCAAGAAAGAGAGAAGAAAAGAGAGGAAAAGATGAATACAAAAATAAATAAAAAATTTAGATCTAAGATGAGAAAAAAAAAGAAGGACTTACAATTTTGCACGGCCCAATTTTTACCTTCCCCGGCAACGGCACCAAAAACTTGACACATCCGAAAAAGGAGTGTCTCCCAAGTATAGGAGTGTCGAAGTAATAATCCCGGTGAGACCGAGGTCGATCCACGAGGAAGGGATTTTAACGTTACAAATTATAAGATAAGCAAATATGAATGGAATATGCAAAGAAATGACAAGATAATATCAATAAAAATATTGTAAGATGGTAGGCGGTATTACCGACCATTCAAATATTTATAACACTAAACGTACAATCGTATGGAGGTATATTAGATACTAATTAATTCTATTTTATGGATATCTTTAATATCCGGCTGTGCCCCCTTTTGCTCCTTTCGTCCATACACCCCCTCCCCCCTACGGCCCAGTAGCAACAATTAAAGATCAAATTATCTCAATGCGGGGTAGAACCTATCCATCTAGTAAACTAAATAAAAAGGTCCATAAACATAGAATAATTAAAATACAAGAGGAATTAACACAATAAACCAATGAAGGCTTAGTGTTAGGGGATCCGCCGTGATATTTCAAATAAGGATAATTAACACATTTTAGTTATATGAATTCTATTTGTTTCATTACCAATATTTATACCACTTCTTGTAAATGGGTTCAAGCATCCAATGTGCCAATCACCATATGTCTACAACAAATTAAGGTTCCTAACTAGATTCGTGTCGGTAAGGAAGAACCATACATCATCTAGAAAGGAACCAAGCATTTGATGTGCCAAAGATTGTCGACAATGGATCAAGACCTCCACTTTACGAGTGGTGTCAAGAGTGATTAAGAAATTAAATATAAATCATATTGAATAAACATTATAAGATTAAGATTATTAAGCACATATTAAGGGTTAGAGAATCCTTATTCTCATATCAAGGGTTTCACCTTTCACCTTAGCAAAAGAGAAATTAGAAGAACATTATAATAGAAAGAAAATAAAATGCAAGAAAAAGAAAATTCATTAATAACATAAACACACAAAACACAATCCAAGATCCTAGCCAAAGCCAAAATGTTCCAGCCAAGGCCCAGATGCCCTCATTGGTCACAAGGCACCTCTATTTATAGATACATCCAGGGGCAAACTTGTCAAATTATAAGGGCATAATTGTCAAATATTAGTTGTAAATATCTTTGACAATTGGGATCATTAGGCACCGACTTTGACCATCAATTTGGACATTAAAAAGTTGAGAATTTTAATCATATGTCTTCATGGAAGTTGTCGATATTTCTCTCAGATTTCTAGAACATATTGATTTGCACCATTTGGATACGTATTTTGGGAGATACGGTCCAAATACTGAGGCTTAGTCAGACTGGGCCGAGACTGTAGATGGGTTCACTTCAAGCCGAATTTTTGTCCATTAAGAGCCCGAATTTGATGATACTTATGAAATATAATCTTGTAGAAAATTGAATTAGCTTTCCAAAACATTAAGAATTGCACCATTCTGATCTATAAATAGAGAGTTATGCCCATTTTACCGAACCTATAACAAAACCAAAATTAAGAGAAAGTTAATTCCAAAGATGCAAAGACTGCAAATATGCTTAAGTTGAGGAATTTAATGACACTATTAATGTAATATGATGAACTAAGCTCTTATTAAACATACATATTTAAGTGTTCATCACTTATACAGAGACTAAACCTGCCAATGCATCAACCATCTGGTTCTCTTCTCTTGACACATGTTTGAAGACACACCTTTTGAATCTTATCATCAACTTCCTTACATGTTTAGCCTACCACTGAAGTTTTGCATTCTTGATTTGCCTAACTTCTTAGTGCAACACAATATGCAAAATATCTGGATTAGGTGGTATAGTTCAGCATGATATACAAACCGCCTGGATTAGGCAACCCAATCTCGATGAGACCCAAGTAGCATAATAAATAGATCACCTGGATCAAGCTCTTCCCTTCAGCACAATGTGCAAAGAGCTTGGATCAGACCAATCAAGTCAGTACAGTACTTGGATAGCTCAGTCGTATTGAGAGTTCAAGCAGCATAATGTGTGAAGGTAGCCCTATCTCAATGAGACTTCTCTCAAGAAGCATAATGTTCAAAGGTAGTTCCATCTTGATGAGACTTAACGATCGCCTGAAGCAGCATGAGGTGCTTAACACCTGGATAAAGCAATTCAAGCAGTACGATATGCAAGATGCCTAGAACAAACAATATTATGATGAGGATTACCTTAAAAATGAGACCTACCATAATTAAAGATAGTTGAGGACCACAGTTAAGGAGAAAGACTTGAAATAGTCAATCTCGTAAGAAATACAAGTATAGTTTAGAAGAGACCCAGTTCACAAGAATTGCAAATCGTCTGGAACAATCAAAATTTTTCAAAAGAGCTTACATGGTCTAAAAGGGACTCAATAGTTTCTAAGAAGTACCTATCAACAGGACTGGGCAATGTAGTCTAGGAACTCACCTTAAAGAAGGCACCCATCTTAAAGAGCGAATCTCTTTTAAAGAAGACATCTACCTTGAAGAAGGCATCCGCCTTGAAAAAAGAATCTCCTTTAAAGAAGGCATCTTTCTTGAAGAATGCATCCACCTTGAAGAAAGAATCTCCCTTGAAGCATGCATTTTTCTCTAATAAGGCATCCACAATAAAGAAGGAATTTCCCTTGAAGCCGTATTTTCCTTTGAAGAAGGCATCTACCTTGAAGAAATCATCTCCTTTGAAGAAGGTATCTCCCTTGAAGAAGGACCTCCCTTGAAGAAGGCATTTACTTTGAAGAAGGCATCCACCTTGAAGAAGAAAATCTACTTTGAAGAAGGAGGTTCAAATTTGATGCTCACCTTGAAGAAGGAAATCCGCCCTTAAAAAGGATTTTCACCGTAAAGAAGGAATTTGAAGAAGAAGAAAGTCCGTAGTCGATAGATAGCTCGAATGACAAACAATTTTGTAACTCACAAACAAATTTCAACGACAAAGGATGGATTTCATTAGTCAAAGATACATAGAAGAATTCCTCTAGAGACTGGAGAGTAGTTTTGCTGGAAAAACACACCGAACATGGTAAAATCTAAAACTGATTTGAAATTATCACTTAGAATTATTTGAAATTTTATAGGAAATTGCAAGGATGGTCGAAGACTTTATTCTCATGAAGAAATCCCCAATAAAGGAAATGAAATCCTATAAACACAAAGTCTAAAGAGATCAAAAGAGGTTAAATCAAAGTGATCAATGAATGAAGAATTTGAAGAGATTAAGAAGAGCAACATGATAGAATTTTCCCCAGCAGACGTGCATAAGGATAAACCCTAGGAAATAGGTATACTTAAGAGTGTTTAAAGCTCTTAGAATAGGCACAAGCCCTAAGAAGAAATGCATTGAAAAGTGTTTAAAACACTTAAGAAAAAGTTGTAGTGTTTGAAGTCTTTAGAATAGGCACAAGCCCTAAGAAAAGGTACACTGAAGAGTGATTAAAAGCCTTAAGAAGTAGGTGCACTTAAAAGTGTTAAAGCCTTTCGAATAGACGCATTGAAGAGTGCTGACAAGCCCTAAGAATAGGTGCACTTAAGAGTATCTCATCTTAGCATCATAAGGATGCACCTGTCGCACTAGAAAAGTGCATATCATGCATGGTAAGGATGCCTTCCATGCATTAGAACGATGCATTTGTTCAGCACAAGAAAAGTGTATCTTGTCCATTATAAGGATGTATTTTAGAAGCTTGAGCCCTTACGTGGGGACACATCTTTTTACAGGTATTGTAGCAAAGAGCAGATGTCTGAAAATGAGATGGAATAAAGACGAGAAGTGCGAATGATCAACTTGAATAATTAGACGAGGTAAGAATACTTTGTCGATGTTTGTGTCTCACAAATCCCTTCCAAAGTAGGGGGCAAGTTGTAAACACTTAATTTTTGAGCTCGATGAGGAAACATAGACGTGTGCTGAGCAATGTCGGATGGCTGAATTAAGCATGAATGGAAAGAAAGGTGTGCTAAGATAAAAGACCAAAAACTTATAAAACTCACAACCAACTTTGAAAAATCATAGAAATTAATATATAAAGAACTAGATAACTAGTCATATGTCATTGCGAAGCTCCGGATGTCTAGTTTTTGTGAAAATTTACAAATTATAAATCGAACTTTTGTATAAAAAATTATGATTCACTACGGGAAAATTGACTTTTTGCGACGAAATTTTTCGTCGCAATAAGTTTTTGCGACAAAAATAAATTCGTCGCGCTCCAGTCGCAATATGTGAGTCGCAATAGGTTTTCTTGCGACGACTCTGGAATTTATCGCAAAAAGTATTTTTGCGACAAATTTTTTCTCTCAAAAAGTGGTATTTTGCGACAAATATTTCGTCACAAAAAAGATCACAAAACGTCTACTTTTTGCGACAAAATAAAAATTGTCGCAAAAGAGTATATTTTGCGATGAATTTCAATATTGTCGCAAATTGTTAGAAAACAACTTATTTTGCGATGAATTCCAATATTGTCGCAAATTGTTAGAAAACAACTCATTTTTTAATAAAATTATTTTAGTTAAAAAAGTTTATTGCGACCAATTTTTTCTCGCTAAATACTACCTTTAGCAACAAAAAATTTGTCGCAATAAATTTTTAACACGAAAATTGATTATTTTTTAAGAATTTACAGATTTTATTTTTTAATTAGTTATAAATTTTAGAATAAATGACATGTCTCATTACACAACTTAATTCTTTATATTAATAATTTCATTAATTAACAACAAATTACAAAAAATTTATCACAATATATTTTTACAATATATCAACCTTTGTACATAGCAAAATTAAAAAAAAATACAAAAAAGAGAAAGAAAAATACAAAACTTCATCCTCCAAAAATTCTTTTGTTGTTGACTTTGTATGAATCCTCAAATCTTCAAGTACAACCCATCTTCAAAAATACCTATTAAAAACAAAAAAATAAAAATAAAATGTTAAGTAATAATTAAAGCATAAAAAATGAGTTTATGAAAAAAACAATGTTGAAGAAGCAAAGAATTTGAGAATGTTGAGAATGTTGAGTTGTATTCCATCTTCAAAAATACCTATCAAACAAAAGACAATAATATCAATCAAATATTAAAATAAATAAAAATATATTAAACTAATAAAGAAAATATATTACAACACAAAAGTAAAAGAAAGAGTAAAAGTATTTACCAAATGTTGGGAAAAGGAAAGGAGTAGAGAATTGGAAGTGATAGAAGAAAATGAAACAATCCAAAAAATTAACCCATGTATATATAAAAAAGTTGGATATTTTGCGACGAAATTTTAACCTTTAGCGACGAAAATTTTGTTGGGAAATAGTTTTTAAAATTATGAAAAAAATCAAAGCGGGAAAAAGTTCGCCAAAAATTTTTTTTTGCGACAAAATTTTGATATTTTGCGACAAAATTTTGATATTTTGCGACAAAATTTTCGTCGAGAAAGAGTTTCAAAATTTTGAAATTTCAAGAGCGGGAAAAAGTCCGCCCAAATTTCATTTTGCGACAAAAATTTTGATCTTTAGCGACAAATTTTTCGTCGCTAAAGAACTTGAAATTTTCAAAATTCTCAAGCGGGAATAAGTCCGCCTAAATTTTATTTCTTGCGACGAATATAAATTCGTATTTCGTCGCAAAAAACCTCATTTTGCGATGAAATTAAATCATCGCAAAACATCATATATTGCGACAAAATATTAATCTTTTTGCGACGAAAATTTCCTCACTAAAAATCTTAAAAAAAAGTTAAAAACTCTTTTATTTGTTATAAAAAGTATACAAATGTGAAAATTATAATAAAAAACTGAGAAGATTTTGAAATTAATCATACGTGGACTTTGATAATTATAAATTTATTTAGTAATTAAATAAATTTAACCAACATAATTAAATTTATTTAATATTAGGTTAAAATTAAATAATTTAATGTCAATTAATTAATCATGTGTTAACCACATACATTAGATATATAAAATTATTACATGGTATTTAGTTAGTTTTAATTTAATTGAGGATAAAAGTGTTAACAAAATACATACAAGTCAACAATCATTAACAAATGTAAAATAGTTAGACATCTATACATATGGCATAACTATCATGTGCGAGCTATTGAAAAAAGTTTTTGTCGCTAAAGGTGTAAAAAATTTGAAATTTAATAGGCGAGAAAAAGTCCGCCTAAAATTTAGTTTTTGCGACGAATTTGAATTTAAATTTTCCTCGCAAAAGACCCCATTTTGCGAGGAATTTTAAAGTGGTCGCTAAAAGTCTAAAATGCTAATCTTTAGCGACAAAATGCTAATCTTTTGTGACAAAATTTTTGTCACTATAAGTCTTTAAAAAAATATTAAAATTAAAATCTAAATCTAAAATTAAAAATATTTAAATAAACCATACTTAGACTTGGATAATTATAATTTTATTTATTAATTAAATTTTCATCCATAATTAAATTTATATAATATTGGATTGGTATTAAATAATTTGATGACAAATTAATAAATAATATAACAACCATATACAATAGAAATATAAAACATTATATGGTATTTAATTATTTTTTATTAAGTATTAAAATGTTAATAAAATAGGTACAACAACTCAAGAATTATTTAACAAATGTAAACAATAGTTAGATATTTATACATATGTCATAGTTGTTATATGAGGAATTACAAAAAAAAATTTCTTTAGTGATCAATAAATAATTAGTTATTGATATTATAATCATATATGTAACAAAAAGATTCTATTCATTTTAGCTATAATTTATTTTAATTATCTATTTCTTTTAAAAACACTAAAAATATTTTTACAAATTTAAAAAATTAATTTGTGATGGAGATAATTTAATTATTAACATATAAACGTATGTCATAATTGTCATATGTATTAAAGTGTTAATAAAATACACACAAGTCAACTATCATTAATAAATGCATAATTCTTAAACATCTATACATATGACATAATTGTCATGTGCGAGTTATTGAAAATAAGTTTTTAATACTTTAATAAATAAATGATCAAATATTCATATTATAATTATTATGTAACAAATGCATTTACTTTTAGTGAATATTTTTTTATTATTTATTCATTTTACAAATGCTAACAATTAATATTTAAAATATCTTGACAAATGCAAACCATAAGTTTGTAATAGTTGTAATTTAATAATTAGATATCTATATATGTCATATTTGTTATTATAAGAAATTGAAAATAAGCTTTTCTAATTTGATTAGTAAATGATTACTTATTCATATTATAATTATATAAAAATGTAACAAAATTGCATTTATTTTCAAGTATAAAATGCCTTTAAATTAATTATCCATTTTTTTATAAAAATAACAATTATTAAAAATATTTTTTACAATTATAAAAATATTTTTTTCATATAAGTAATTTAATTATTAGACATATATACATATACATATGTTACAAGTATCATATGTATTACGAATTGAAAATTAGTTTTTGCCATGTATTTATTTTTTGTTATAGAGTTCATTTTAATTATTTATCTCCCTTAAAATAAACTCTAACAATTGTTTAAAATATCTCAACAATTTACTCAAAGCTATACGATAAAAATTAAAAGTCTAAGAGAAATATATTGTCTAAATTAATACACTTTATAACAAAAAATAAAAAACATAATTATAGGCAACATTACATTAATTAAACGTTTATCATAATTATTAATTAATACACTTTATAACAAAAAAATAAAAAACATAATTATAGCCAACATACATATGATACATATGATTATTAATTATTTATTTTTTTATGTTTATTTGACATATAATTAAACGTTGAAAAATAAATTAGATTTTTAGAAGTTAGATTTTTTTTCCAATCTCTTTTTCATCAATTAAAAATTAGTCATGGTAATAAGTTTATCACAATTGTAATTTAGCAGGTAGACATATATAAATCACACATAAATTAGATTATATATAAATAATTAGCAATAAATTTTATATTTGATTATTAGATTATTAACGATTCATATCACACACACGCACACACACACGCGCGCGCACACACACACACACATACATATAGTTTATTTTAATTATTTATCTCTTTTACAAATACTAAAATTAGAATATCTTAATAGTTTTTCACATTTAAAAGCATGAATGGAATCACAAAGGGTCTTTTTTTTAATAAAAATTTGTATGAATATCCAAATGACCCTACTATATTTAAAAATTGTCAATTTATATAAAATCAAATTAGATTTTTAATACTTTCTTTATTCTCTTTTTTGTCATTTTTTAAACAAAGACTTATATATTAGACGGACCACGAACAAAGAGAAGAAAACAAAAGAGGAAAGTTATTAAGTTTTAATTTAAAAAAAATAACTTTTTGCGAGGAATTTTTTCTCGCAAAAGGTCATATTTTGCGAGGAATATATATTTTCGTCGCAAAATGTCCAGTATTATCACGTGTCCATAATAAGTTAGACGGGCTTTTCACGAGAAACTTTTTCTTGCAAAAGGTTGACTTTTTTGCGAGGAATTTATTGTCGCAAAAGGTCACCTTTCGCGACGAATCAATTTTTCGTCGCAAAGTATCCAATATTGTCAAGTGCACATGGTAAATTAGAGTGGCTTTTCGCGAGGAATTTTTTGTCGCAAAATGTGACTTTTTGCGAGGAAAATTTTCCTCGCGAAAAGTCACATTTTGCGAGAAAAATTTCCTCCCAAAAAGTCAAATTTTGCGAGGAATCACATTTTTGTCGCAAAATGTCCATTATTGCCACGTGTGTATGATAAAATAAAATGGCTTTTCGCGAGGAATTTTTTGTCGCAAAAAATACACCTTTTGCAACAAAAAATTCCTCGCGAAAGGTAGCATTTTGCGAGGAATCACGTTTTTGTCGCAAAATATCCGGTATTGCCACGTGTACATGGTAAATTAAAAAGGCTATTCGCGATGAATTTTTTGTCGCAAAAAATAGATTTTTTGCGAGGAAATTTTCCACCCAAAAGGTCACATTTTGCGAGGAATTATTTTTTCGTCGCAAAATGTCAAGTATTGCCATATATGCATGGTAAATTAGAATGGCCTTTAGTGAGGAATTTTTTGTCGCAAAAGGTCTTTTTTTCGCGAGAAACATAATTTTGTCGCAAAAAATGTTCATGTTGCTATAAAATTTTTGTCACAAAATCCTGTCTTTGTGTAATACATTTTGCGACGAAAAGTTTGTCGCAATAGGTTTTATCTCGTCGCAAAAAATGCTTTCCTAATTAGTCACTCGAGTTTTTAGCGAGGAAATGAATATTCGTCGCTAAAGGTTTTATTTTGCGACGAAAAATTCCTCGCAAGATATCTTTTTTTTTGAAATGCTAACTTTTGTGACGAAATAATAATTTTGTCGCAAAAGGCCGCTTTTTGCGACGAATTTTATTTCGTCGCAAAAAATTTTGTCGCAAAAAACTGTTTTTCTTGTAGTGATTAATTGAATACAACTAACTTAGAGTGTATAGTTCACCAGGTGGTACTGTTCACCAAAATCCCACATTGATTTTTTATAAATTTTTCACTCTAAATGAAGCCTATGTAACCATCCCTTTGGCACACTTCCCAAGACATCCAAAAATCCTCTCTCTCTTCCTCTAGGACACACTCGTAAGAAATCCAAGGAATCCTTTCTAATCTAATATTTTTCGGGCATTTTCATTGCTTTAAACCCAAAAAGGGTGCGTCCTTAGAGCAATTTTCTCTTCTCCCTCATATTTTCTTCTTTATCTTTATTTTTCTTCCTTCAGAATAAGCATGTATAAGTTTATTTTTACTTAGAATATGCATGTTTAGGTTTTATTTTGATGCTTAGGAGCATGATTAGGATCATTATGAATTGTTTCAATCCTTGATTTGTTTTACAAGATGGAAAAACGTGTTAAAGTAAGTCCACTATCCCTTGTTTATTAGAATCATGTTTGGGAGTTTGTTTTCTTTACGAATGCTTAAAATCATGCTTAAGAATACATGATTAGATTCATGCTAGGAATTAAACTTATAAAAGCTTTGAAATATGCTAGAAAATAGTGTTAGGCAAGAATTGCCATTATTGTCATGAAATGAGGCTAAAATAGCCATGTTTTACCATGACTCATGGAATTAGGCTGGAAATGCCATGTTTTGCTACAATTGATATGATTAGGCTAGATTTGCCATGTTTAGGCTAGAATGCCATGATAGAATTATCAAATCTAGGTAAAATTGCCATGATTTTTAGTTTATGGCTTTGTATAATATTTTGATTGATTTATTATAAATAATTGCCATGATTAGCAATATGATTGAATATATGCCATGAAGTAGTGGTGGACTCATATTTGATAGTGAGGGGCCATCACTTAGAATGAATGATTAAATAATTACGAATGCATGAGGAATGTATGCTTGAAACAGCTTTTATAAGCATTGAATGTACTCACATATGATAGCGAAATTTATTGTTTATCATATCTCGAATTGATTGCTTAGATTAATTATTTAATTTTCATGAATATTCTATGAATGAATATTTTAAAGTGTTTAGAAGTAAATTTACTTTATTATTGAAGAATAATTGGAAGTAATCCCATCCCATACCCTCATGTTTGAAAGAAATGTAATATATTCTCATCTATCTTTCTTTGTATGAATATACAATTGTATTAATTTAAAATCACCTTGCATGACTAAAGAATATAAAATGAACAATCTAAGTCGACTATATAGCAAAGTTTAGCTATCCTAATTTAGTATACCCTAGTGGAGGCCAGATTTATATTCGAGTAGGCCGAATAGCTTATACCTAACTTCGTGAACCCATCTTTGAAGAGATGAGTTTAATTTAGGTCCCAAAGTGACGATGGGATTGCCATCATCCATTTTCCCTATACAAATTTGGGTGGCGATTGATGATGGAGAATCAAACCCCAAATTCTCTCATTTTATAATTGTTTAATTTATTTTATCGTAATTATTCTGTGGAATGGTTGTAATCCCTAACCCCTTCCACCATGTGTGATAGAAATGTAATATATTCTCCTCTCCCTTCTATGAATGTATATAAACTATTATCACCTCACTTGTAATAAAAAAAAAAAAAAAGCAGTTGTGCATAATAAAACGTAGGATCAAGATAGGAGAACATTAGTTGCTTAAAACCTAGAACTCAGTCGACCCTTCGAGGAGGCCAGTTTAACATCCAGGCAGGTGTAACTTGTATGAACTTCCCGAACTCAACTCTAAAAGGGTGATAGATAGTTAGGTCCAGAGAAGCAAGAGATTGGCGGCTGTCACTTGATTTTTTCCGTGGTTAATTACTCGGGTGGCAATTGCATCAATTCTTCGAGTCTTAGCTCTGTGACTTGACTCGTATAGCCCTCTAAGTCATCTGAAAGGAGCTTAGAAAAGTATGTTAAGGTCGCAAACGCTTGAAAAGGGATGGAAGCCCCGATCACAATATGCTAGAGAACATTATTCTAAAGAATGTCATCTTAAGGGTTTTACAAGGTTTTGGATCATGAATCGTGGCCAAATATTTAATGAAGAAAGTTCATTAATTAAGATTTAATAAAATCAAATCCTAAATCATTCAAATGGTGTAAAATTGATCTCAAGGACAAAGTTGAAATTGGAGGGGTAAAACGATAATTTATACCTAGCTCCAATTATTAGTACTATTCTATGATGGTATTTATGTAAACCTATTACTCAATGGATGGACTTATAGAATAATTTAATATGATTAAAATTATTAAGCTTTCTAATAAAAAAGAATTTAATTCAAGAATGCAACTCTAGGCTTATAGTTGAATCAAACAGAGTTAATAGACTAGGCCTACTACATTTATGAGATAAAATGACACTAGGTTAAATCCATTAGAGCTGTAATCAAATATTTTCATTAAAGGTCTCTTAGGTAGCTGATGTAATTATTTGCATTGGGACAAGACTCGAGAAATTAATGTTTAATTTAATTGGGATTATTATTGAATAAAGCCCAGTTATTAAATTAAACTAAGTGGGTTGGATATATTTGTTGGGCCATGTATTTCATTAATATGGATTAATTATAGTTTGTTGATTAAGAGTTAATCAATCAGGGCTTACACATGGGTTGGACCCAAGTAGTGCAAACCCTAAAATCCTAATTAGGTTTTAGACATAATTAAAACCCTAATTTATTATGTATATCCACCCTGTATTGTTAGAAGTCTTAACATAAGACATATTTAAGAAGCGATTAAGGTTTGGGCAATTACATAGACAATCACCTAGAGATTTGCGCCACCCTTAGACAGACACATAAGAAAAAATGTAAACACCCCTTTGAGCATTGATTTTTGCATTTTCTCTCTCCCTCTTGTCTTTGGTCTAATTTCTTTTGATTTCTTATGCAGAACTAATATGTGGTTAGTCTAGTAAAGGTAACAGACACCCACGCATTGTTCAAATCAATTTTTAGTCATATCCAAGAGCTAAAGTGATGTAAAGAGCAGAAATTTTTTTTGATTAGTGCCTATGATCATAGATCATCATCCCAGAGCCCTTTCCACTGTCTTGGATTGTTCAATTTTGCGTGCAAGATCCAACAATCGAACTACGATTAACTCAAATTTTATTGGAATATGTTTTCCTAAGGGGTCACATTCGCTATATAGGCCAGTGCATAATTGCGGGCCTTGGCATTAATTTTTTTATTTTTCGTTTTATTTATCAAGAAATTTTTAGGGACCCCCAAAGGTTTGGTTAAAAATCAATGCCACCTAGTAAGTTTAAAATATCATCACTTTTTAGGGCTTTCATCATGCCAGAGTGTTTACAACCACGACACTGTATCAAACCTCTTTCAATATTTAAGGAAACACAAACAAGCCATGGACATGTCTGGAGAATGGAGAAGCCACTCAATTTTCTATTGAGAAATGGATGATTATATCCAATTATTCTTCAATAAATAAACATTTATAGCATTTTCATGTAATTCAAATATTTAATCTAATCAACCAATTTGAGAACTCGATAAATAAGGAATTCCTTACCACAATATGTGAGTCTATTCAATGTTTATCGAGCTACTTCATGGTATCATTCATACATATATTCATTTATTCATTCAAAGTGATGGTCCCTCACCATCAATGTGAGTCCACCATCACTTCATGGCATCATTCAATCATCAAATTCTAATCATGGTATATTCATACATATTCATCTAATCATTCATATTTCTAACTATGGTAATTATTTAAAATAAAGCAATCAAAATCATAAACAAAGCCATAAACTAAAATCATGATAATTCTATCAAGGCATTCTAGCCTAGACATGGCATTTCTAGGCTAATTTAATCAATCAAAATAAAACATGGCTATTCTAGCCCAATTCAAACATTCAAGGCAATTTTAGCCTTATTATAACTTGCTATTTCGTAGCATCATTCAAAACATTCATAAGTTTTCTTATCATGATTCTAATCATGTGCTCCTAAGCATGATTTTAAGGCATTCGCAAAGAAAATAAACTATGTATCATGTTTCTAGATAAAAAAAGGGATAGTAGACTCACCTTGACACATTTTTCCATCTTGCAAAACAAATAAGGATGAAAACAATTCATAATAATCCTCAATATGCTCCTAAGTATCAAAATAAAACCTAAACATGCTTATTCTAAGCATAAATGGACTATACATGCTTATTCTAAAGCAAAAAAAAAAAAAAGGGAGGAAGAAGAGAGATGCTCTCAAGACGTATCATTTCCAGATTTAGAGTAATAAAAAAGCTTGAAAAATATTTAAACATAAAAAGAATCCTTGAATTCTCAAGTTTGTCTTATATATACATACATACATACATATATATATATATATATATATATATAGAGAGAGAGAGAGAGAGAGAGAGAGAGAGAAGAGATTTATAAATGGGAGTAAAAGTGAGGAGAGGGGTTGCTTAAATAGTGCAAGGGATGTGATTGAAAAGGAAAGCAAAATCAAAACTTTCCAAACTTATCCAAGAACAACTGGTCGGCATAGGAGGACTGCCGACTGATGGTAGGATAGCCTATCAATTGTGAGAGGACTACCGGCCAGTGGTGGCTAACCAAACCTCCTTGTTTCTTCTTTGTTGCAATGCACTCACTCCCCGACCTTTGTCTATTCGATTTTGCGTAACTCTTTGAGTTTAACTTTGATTTTCAATATGTAAAATTTTGTGAAAATTAGACATCTATAGATTCCTTCTAAATTGATTTTTGTGAATTTCCAAACTCAAGTGTCAATTTTCAGAGCTTTTGGTTGGTTCTTCTCAACTTTCTTCTCTATACATCCACGGCCACTTCGGTCATTTCCATTGCTCATCACACATTCGTGCTTCATCATCAAGCCTCAAAAATCTAGTGTCTACACCTCTACTATCAAGCTTCATTGAATCAACTTACCATTTATAAAGACAATTACATAAAGAGTAAAAACAAGTGAATTAACTATTCAAAAGGGCCATTAAAAAATAAAAATAGTCATTCAAAAGGGTAATTATGTCAAAGAAAAAGTTATCTTGCACTTGAATATTATATTTATTGGGATTGGTGAAATTCTAAAAGGCTAAACCTATCAAAGTTTAAAACCCACGTTTACTTCATCTTCTACCCAAACAAACTCTGTTATTCTTTGAGCGGGAAAAAAAAACCTACAAGGAAGATGAAGGTATGATGAGTAAAAGGGATCTCTTTATGACATTGTGTGGTTTTTTTTTTTTTTTATCAAGTTTCTTTGTTGTTATTATGTTGATGCATGTAGTATGAGGCTGGACTATAAACTAAGGTAAGATTTACTATTAAAAATAGTGTTTTTATAAACTACTATTTTATTATGGTATATGTTAGCACTATTGTTTTAAATATTATATATTACAAAAAAATGCTAACTTTCTTGTCTACACAAACGGTTTTAGTTTTTCAGGTGCTTATTATGAGTTCTGTTTGGTGGTTAATGGTTTGTTTAACCTTTTTTTTTTTTAAATCTATACTGTGTAGTATGTTGTACTTTGTTGATTTATCAAGTTCTTTACTCATCATTGATGATTTTTTTTTCTCTTCAAGTAATCTTTTTTCATCCTACCTATTTTTCGCTCATTACTTTTTTGTTTCTTGATCATATGTTATAATGAGTAGTTGTGCTTAGGAATATATGTTTAGTATAAATTCTTTTGTGTTTAGATGGGGTAAAGTTTATGTTTTTAATAGAAAAGTTTTAATCTTTATGGTTTACTTGTTGCGTAATTCCTAGGTAAATTTAATGTGTAATATTATTCTTAGAATATAAAGCTTTCTATAGCTTGTAAGGTTTAAATTCTTTTAGTAGTAGTAGTAGTAGTTTTTGTTGTTGTTATTATTTTGAACTTGTACATTCTATACTTATACAGGTTAAAAAATGTTGCCTTTTATTGTGAATGTTTGTATGTTTGGAAAGGAACATAAGCCTAAGATTGTTGAACCTAGAGATTTTAGTGTTCTAGATTTAATATCAAGGACAAAAGTGAGAAGTGGACTAGTTGGTGTTATTAAACCAGATGAGAAAATAAAGTTATATGTTTATATGCGTTGATATGATAAATTTTCCATATCAATTCTGATGAAATGTTAATAGCAGTATGGGAAATGTTTGAGCAGATGTAGCAACTAGAGGTAAACTGTTATATGGATATAGAACTACTTTTAATTCAATCACCACCATACAACCATTGCCATTACCTCAGGTAGTTATATATGAAGAAAATGATCATGTTAATGGGGTTGAAAATGGTGGCAATATAGAGGCTAATCACAATGTAGCAATGGGCAATATATGTTATGAGGGTGGTAGGAGAGATAATGGTACAATAATGAGTGATATAAATGATGATGAAGATCAAGGTGAAGGTAAAGATGAAGATAGAGATAATGGTGGCCAGAATACAATACAAAAAAGATGAAAATCAAGTTGCAGTATAATCTCCATACGAAGATGATAAGAAACTATCAGGTTATGAGTCTAATGACAATATTTCAATTCTACTTGTGTCTGATTCAAATGGTGAAGAAGAGATTCAAACCCCTCAAACTATGGTGGCAAGAACGGTTTGGAGCCTAGAGATATTAGGTTAGGTGAAGTTGAATATAAGGTGGGTCAAGTTTTTAGAGATATACATCATTTTAGAGAGCTCTTGAAGAAATATGCAATACAATTGGGATTTAAAATATTAAGAGCGAAAAATGAAAGTTATAGAGTAAGGCCTAAGTGTGAAGATGAGAAATACCCATAGCTTATCCATGCATCTTTAGTTAACAATACTAGGCAAGTTTAGGTCAGAACATATTTGGGTACACACATATGTGAGAGGTCTTCCAATGTATTAAAGGCAACTTCACCTTGGATTGCTAAAAAACTAGAGGATAAAATTAGGATTAATCTTGGAGTTTCATTTCCAGCTATAAAGAATGAATTAAGACATTATTTCAAAATTTAGTTAAATAAACAAAGGCTATATATAGCCAAGAATCGATGTTTACAAGCAATCGAAGGTGACCATGTAAAAAGCTATAACAAGTTAAGATCTTATGCTAACATTTTGATTGAGACAAATCATGGTGTTTATGTGAAAATAGAATTTGATAGACAAGTTCCTATAGTAGAACCTTCTTTCAAGAGATTCTTTGTCTCTTTCATAACACAAAAAAGGGGATTTCTTAATGGGTGTAGAAATTTCATTGGACTTGATGGATGTCATCTAAAAGGTCAATTTAAAGGTGTTCTACTAAATGTAGTTGCAGTGGATGCCAATAATGACATTTTCCTACTAGCTGTGTGTCGGCATCAAAGTTTTGCTTATGATTTGAGGCCTAATGACAAAACATGGCACCTAATCAAGGGTCTTTACCTCTCAAACAAAGCTTATAAACTTTTAGGGAACAGCCAAAAAAAAAAAAACCCAATCCATTTGAGGCCAGGTCATGAATTTTTCTCTTTACTTATAAAATATTTGCTTATTATTTTCTTAGCAATGCATGATTACAACATAGATTAATTCTTTCATCATGGTTTGTTTCAAGCCAAATATCTTGTTCGCATGGATTATAAAATGGTAGCTTAACCCTCTATAACTCTTGTTATCCATTTATCATTTACCTTTATGCAATATTTTGGACAAATGTTGTAATCCATCCCCGTGTTTGATAACTTTATTCTCGTCTTTCTGTCTATAGATGTATATAACTGTTTCACCCCACATCAATTAAAAAGATAAAATTGATTGGGTGTAAAAATGAATCTAAGATCAAGATAAATGGAATTGATGAACTAGAAAATCCCAATCCAGTAAACCCTAGTGGAGACCGGACTTTGTCTGGATGGACTGAAAGTCCATACTTAACTTCCCAAACCCAACTCTGAAGGGGTGAGGGATAGTTAGGTCTAGAAGCAAGGGATCAGCTGCCATCACTTAGACTTTTGCTCGTGGTTAATTACTCGGGTGGTGACTCCATTTCATTTCTCTAGATCCTACCTTCGTGGCTTGGTTCGATGACCTTCTGTGCCTCCTCACAAAACTTGGAAAAGCAGTGCCAAGGTCATTGCAACTTTGGCGAGATGAAAGCCTCGTCCAAACTGTGTTTGTTTGTGAATAAGAGAATACATGTAGTTGGAGGTGGTTTCTAAAACTTTTGTGGGTGTATATAAGGTATGATTTTGCCTACACTTTTATGAGTGATAGACAGAAAAGGTGGGTTACTTGCTATGTCTAAAATACAGCCATATGCTAGCATTAGATATTATGTTCTATTTATGCAAATTTTGGAGCTACATGGCCAAATGAACATTCTAAAAGGTTGTTTTGGTCTGTAGCAAGGGCCTCTAACCAGATAGAATACAAAAGAGCTATAGATGAGATTAATGATCTTAAACTTGAAGCTTGGAAGTATTTAAATGACATTGGGGCTAAACATTAGTCTATACATGAGTTTGATCATATTGTAAAGTAAAATCATGTAACTAATAACATAACTGAATTATTCAATTCATGAATAGACAAATATAAGAGTATGCCAATACTAATAATGCATGAAAATGTGTGAAGAAAGGTTATGAATAGGCTAAGGGTGAAACATAAAGAGGGTTTAAGATAGGTCACTCTGCTGCCCCCTAAAGTGAATGACAAAGTTGATAAGGCTAGACATATGAGAGACAATATCAAATCTTTTGGTGTGAAATGCGTTTGAAGTTCTTGATTCAAGTAAGACATATGTATTTAAGCTTGACAACCGTTATTGTGATTATAAAAGTTGGCAGGTAAATTTTATTTTCCTAATTTTATTGTTTTATCATCACCATCATCATCATCATCATTATTTGCTAAATTGTTTCAATTTATTTCTTTTGATATTGCGCCGCTTTACAATGTTTAAAATTTTGTGATTTTCATTTCACGTTAGGTAAGTGGCATTCCTTACAATCATTCCATGCCATGCTTGAATATGAAAAGGGTTGAAGTGGCTACATATGTTGATGAGCAGCTAATAGTGGCAAAATATTTGCCAACATATAGTGTCATGATTAATCTAGTGCCAAATGAAACCAATTGGCTTAACATTAATGTTGAACTTATAAAACCACCTGTTATAAGTGTAAGCATTGAAATTTTGCTTATGATTTAGAGGCCCGATGATGATAACCAGAGACTACAATCAGAAGTCATTCCCAAACTAGGAAGGACACTGAGAATCAAATAACAAGATTGGGGTAAAAAAGCCAAGGAGGCTCAAGACTTGTGTAATAATGGTGGGGGGAGTGGGACCCTACGAATTTTATTTGCCTGATGCATACACAGATCAACCTTCACAGTAAGGTTGTCATGGGGTTTGGAAGGGGGGAATAAGGCCCCTCTCTCAAGAGTGCCGAAGCAGCAACCCTAACACAAAATGGTGAGCATCAATAATAGAGTTGGCAGCTGTAAGGTAGTGCTGGCGTCTCTAACATTGCAGGCACGTGTCTTTAGGAAAAGATAACACCTGTAACCTTTGAAACCCTAGTGATACCTCTAACCTTATAGGCACGTGCCTTTAAGTTACAGTCCCATATGGGGAAAAGAGCTCATTTTCAGGCTGTTGAGAACCTATATAAATGAACCGACCCTTGGTTCAAGGCATTAGTTTTTGGGCTGGAAAATAACTTTAAAAACATATTTTAAGGGATTCTGAATATTTTTAGAGACCCTCTTTAGTTTAAAGATTCTTGGGTGTTTTCTTGGTGTTCTCGGCATCCTCTGAAGAATTCTAGACTATTGTTGCTAGTCAAAGGTTTTGCTTCTAATTAAATTCAAAATTTGATAAGTTTTTTGAGGGCCTCATCTTTAGTTTAAATATTCTGTTTAATTTAGTTTTTCCATGTTTAGGTATAATTAGAAATAATTATGTCATGCGTAGTTTAGAAATAGTTTAGTTAATTAGCAGTTAATTGTCATGCTTAGTTTATGATTAGTTTAGTTAATTAGTAGTTAATTGCCATGCTTAGTTTAGGATTACTAGTGTATAATTATAAGGTCAATTAGTTGTTAATTATATATGATTAGTAGATAATTAGTTGTTAATTAGTAGTTCATTATGTGGTTAATTAGTGGTTAAGTAAGCATGATTAGTGGTTAATAATATGATTATGCATGCTTAGTGTAGTTGATTACTGATTAATAAATGCCTTATTTAGATTAATGTTTATTTTAATTATGTTATTTATTATTAATGAGCTTGTTTAATGATGGAAAACCAAGCTGGGAACTCCATCAGTTTATGATTACTCAATTTATTTTATCGTAATTATCACGAGAAATTTTTGTAATCCCTTCTCCCATGTTTGATGAAAATATAATCAATTCTCTACCCTCTTTCTATATATGTATATAAACTGTTATCATCTCGAACGTAATAAAAAAAGATAAAAGTAGTTTGGTCCGTAATAAAATTTAGTATCGAGAGAGGGTAACATTAATGACCTAGAATCCAAAACTCAGTAAATCTAGAGTAGAGGCTGGATTAATATTTGGGTGGGTGTAACTTATACCTAACTTCCCAAACCTATCTCTGAAGGGGTGATTAGGTAGTCAGGTCTAGAAGAATGGGGATCGACTGCCGTCATCCAAAACTTTTCGCGTGGTTGTATCCCGAGTGGTGACCCCGTCTTTTTCTCTTGGTGTTGTCTTCGTGATCTCATTGTATAGCCCTCCAAGCATCTAAAAAGAGCTCAAGAGAAACCAAGTTTTGAGGTTGCAAAGCACTTGGAGCAGGATGGAAGCCCCACTCATAATAAGGCAATAACATGGAAGGCCAAGGTTATCCAGAAGAAGAGAAGGTGGTGAAAAGAATAAGACAACTAATAAAAGATTATTACATTATAGGTTATGCAAAGAGCTAGACCACAACAAAAGAAAATGTCTAGATAGAATAGAATTCACCAATAAGAGAAGGAACAAAATGGTAAAAGTCTTCATTTATATATTCTTAAATTTGTTTTTCTTTTTGGGTTTGTTTTGTTCTTTCATTTCTAGACTATTTTGGAGTACTTTGCCTAGTTCTTTAAATACCAATTTCAAGTTTTCTGGCTTCATAGCAAATTTTTAGCACTTTTTAGAATTATAAATGAGGCAAACTTGGCTTTGCTATATTCTATTTGTTTTAATAGTTTCATTACTGTTCTCTAGGTTGCTCTTTCAAGGTAAATGTGAGATTATTATTTTGTCTAGGCTATGCTTTTGTTGTCTTAAATCTTTACTTATACATTATGTGTTCCTTAAAACGTAATTTCGATGAGTGGCAGGTACTTCAACTTGGTGCAACTAGGCTAGGTTATGATTTTTACCTAGGCTAGGCTATGATTTTTGCTTTTGAATTCAGTATTGCCATCTTGTATGCTTCAACTTGTTTAAACATTTCGTTAACATGAATCAATGTGTTTTGACATAGCTGGAAACAAGTTGAATCACTTTAATCTATGAATAAAGAAGAAATTATTTAATATGCATTTATGTTTTCTCTTTTTAAGCCAAGGATGAAATATGTAATTCAAGAATATATGATGCTCATGCAAGTGAACAACATAATTCTAAAACAAAGAATGCATTATAGCAAGTTGGCATTAATGCTCAAGAAGAGTTTAATAATCTTGGAAGCCAAGCAATATTAACTTAAGCAATATAGTACGTGCCTTCTGGAAACCAACCTTCAGTTTTATAAACACGAGTCAATGACAATATATGGTCCATACTATGACTGAAGGTTTATTAAGTTGTTAGATCTGAAGGTGTATGGATAGTTAAACAGAATATAACATCAAACTATGAAGTAAATCAAACTAGAAGATTTTTACGTGGCTTGGTTATCAATAACCTACACTCTAGGGCAACAAGAGTTATAATCGAATATGTTAGTTTTGTTTACACAACTTAGCATTGGAATTTTGCTTATGGTTTTAGAGGCCTAGTCATGAGAGCCAAAGACATCAATCAAAAGGCTTTTCTGACTTGTAGTAACACCGAGATTTACCACTGAAATAAGGTAGAAAGCCAAGTATACTTAGAACCGATACGGTACCGGTGGGGAGTAGTCAAGACCCTTGGAATCATGTTCCACCACGCCTATGTGGATCGACCTTTGCAATTAACGTTGGCATCAAAAGAAGGACTGACTCCTCTATAAATAATGACAATATGCTTGATATCATAAGAAATACAAGGCAGACAAAAGAAGGCACCTCTAGATCTTGTTTCTGCACTTTCTTGATCGGTGTTGTCGCACTTTTGGCCTATACGGGTTGATCCAACCATTGGATTTGAGCTGGCCATACAGCACTGGAAAGTTGACTCAAAGCCGGTTCCAGCCCTGCCTGGCGCATTTTCAGAAGAGATCGGAGGAGGGAGATATCAACTGAAACAATAACTCCACCGTTCTAGCTTAGCCTACGTGAACCAGCCATGATTTTTTGCTTCTATCATCCGATCCAGCCGTTGGATTTGGGCGTATCTCATGGGGTTCAGAAGCTATCAGACACACGATTCCAATGGCATATATTGGGTGGTCATATGATGTCTAACGAAGGAGATTTCGATTCATAACCTTGCCGAAATGGGAATATGGCTCTTAATTGGTGATCGGTTTGCGTTTCTTGTACTCTTTTCTTGCTTCTTCCTTTGTGTTTTCTGTTTTTTGAATTGTTTTTACTTGGGATATTGCTGATTTATGGCCTGGTTGATAACGGAATCAAGTCATTGTGCTGAATTTGTTGAGGCTTGATTGGTTTGATTTTGGAAAATTTAGTGCTTCAGATTGGTTTTTTGGGTTTGTTATTGATCTTGTGGCTTTGGTTGGCTCTGGAATCCCACCTTTGATTGATTTGATTGTTTTTGAGATATTTGGTTTTGGAGTTTGATTTTAGTTGAGTGCTTTGGTTGATTTGATTGTTGGTTGGATATTTTGGAGTTTTGGAGTTGATTTGGGTTGATTGCTATGGGTTGGAGTTTTCCCACTATTTTCACTACACATTTCCTAGCCTGCACCACACCAACCCTACCATGGCCACCTTCACCCCTAACAAACTTAATCAGCCCCAACGCCCATCTCGCGCCACTTAAACACACCCACCTGCTCGAATCACCACCCACAAACAACCCTTACCCAAACCATCTGGCTCTTGGGCTGATAGAGCTCGGGTTACTGAGGCCAGCACTAGATTTTATCTTGACTCGATAGCCCGGAAGGACCCGGGTTCGATTCTTGAGCTCCCTGATGATTTGGTTGTGATGCTAGGGTTGATTGGTTGCGTTGTATTGTGGAATTTTTTTCGGGGTATACTATACCTTTCCATGTTGCACGTTCCATTGCTATGCGTGTATGGCAGTCTAGTGGTTTGGAGGATGTCCGCTCTACTGGGATGGGTTTCTTGATATTCAGATTTAGAACTGTAGAGGAGGTTCATGATATTTTAGAGAGAGGGCCTTGGATGTTTGGTGGGAAGCACATCATTCTCCAACAGTGGAATCCTCATTTCTCTTTTGACCAGAGTAGGATTTCCAAGATCCCAGTCTGGGTTCGGTTACATGGACTACCATTTCCATTGTGGTTAACCAGAGCACTCAGTGCTATTTCTAGTATGGTTGGTCGACCATTATCATGTGACAGGATGACTTTTGAGTGCACTAGGTTATCCTATGCCAGGCTTTGTGTTAAGATAGATGCAGAACATTCTCCAATGCAGAATTTTGAGATCCGGTGTAAGCTATCCTCTGAGCCTATCAAGATTAGAGTGGAATATGAATGGAAACCAAAACGCTATTCCAAGTGTTGTTTATTTGGGTCTACCTGTCCTGTGCCTGTTGTGCCTTCTGCTCCTACAGAGGTCGAGGCGCCAATTACTAATACAGCCCCTGTCTTGCGAGACAAGGGGAACACTGCTGACACTGCTATTGCAGCAGCAGTTCATATTGAGAGTAGTCAGGATCTGATTATTGCTGCTGATGTAACTCCAGTTATACGAGATAAGGGTAAAGGTATTGCTATTGATTCCATACCAGCCAGACCTCTTACTCTACTAACTTCAGATGCAGTGACTATAGAGACAGATTCGATTGATATGATCTTTAATAAATTAGGTAAGGTTACAGCCAATGGTTCAGATTCTGAGTCTGATTCACTATCTCCTATTGAAGCACAGCAGGATCAGATTTTGAAGTGCTTTTTTAGCCCTATAGCTGCTTTACTTGATTCTTCAGGGATTGATCCTATAAAGAGGTTTATTGCCCCGGATTCTCCAAAATCCACTGTGGCACCTTTGGACAGTCGACCACCTACCATTGTTCCTATCCATCTTGCTGGTCAGGGTAAAAAGGCTCAGAGTAAAAAGGGTGGCAATGGGGGTAGAGGGGCCATGCGCCTTCGATGATTTATTTATTGAGGTCTGAGATTTTTTCAGTTTCCTATGATAGGAAGTTGGAACATTAGAGGCCTTAATGGCTTCTCTACGCAGCGAGCAGTTAGACACTGGATTTCTAAGTATTTTTTAGGTTTGATTGGTCTCTTAGAGACTAAGGTTGATCAGCGACACCTTACTTTAGTTGTTTCAGATATTTGTCCTTCTTGGAAATTCTTTTCCAATGCACTAAGTCAATTGCTTGTAGAGTGTTGGTGTGTTGGGATCCTACTTTGTACAGTTTGATTAGTTTGCAGTCTTCTCCACAGCGGATGGTTTGTCTGGCTACCAGATTATCAGATGGGGTTTCTTTCGGTTTGATCTTTGTTTATGGCTCTAATGATCCAGGTGTTCGACGACAGTTATGGGACTTTATCAGAGCTCAGTCCATGGATTTTGGTGACTTATCTTGGTTGGCATTAGGTGATTTCAATGGGATTTTACGCTCTTCGGATAGAGTTGGAGGGGATCAGGCTTGGCATGGTTATATGGATGAGTTTGATCAGTGTGTTCATGATGCAGTGTTGATCAGGGTACCATCTTTTGGGCTCCGGTATACCTGGCATAATGGGCAGCAGGGAGAGCATACTATTCTTCGAACTCTTGATTGGAGTTTTGGCAGCGCTTCATGGTTCTTAACTTGGCCAAACATAATTTCTGAGATTCTTCCACGGGATGCTTCTGATCACAGTGCTATGGTCATCAGGTTTGGAGATCAACATAGGCAGACCTCTAGTCCTTTTAAATTTTTGAACTTTTGGGTTGACCGAGAAGATTTCTTGGAGATTGTTCAGAGAGTATGGTCTACGCCTGTGGACGGGGATCCTATGTTTCGAATCACACAAAAATTGGGTTTGTTGAAACATGAGTTTAAGACTTTGCATGCCAAGGCTTCTAGTCACATCTCTAGTAGGGTCATTGAGGCTAAAGCTCAGTGGGCCGCGGCTGAGGCTGTTCTGAATGAGAACCCTTATTCCCCAGATTGTATTTTGGCTGAGAGGGATTTTGCTAAGCAGTATTCCCAGTTGTGCAGGGATGAAGAGGCTTTCTTTCAACAGAGGTCAAGGATCCAATGGCTCTCTTTGGGGATCAAAATACCAAGTTCTTTCACAAGTTTCTGATCCATAGACAAGTCAGGAATCGGATTCATCAGCTTAAGGATGAGGATGGTACCATTGTTACAGATCGAGGTGACTTAGGTCATCTAGTTATGAGGTATTTTCAGAAATTGCTTACAGCTCCTTCTCGCCCTTCTCTTGTAGATGCTTCTCGGTTTTTCTCTGGAAGAGTTTTTGAGGAGATGCTGCATTCTTTGGTGTGCCCTATTACTGATGATGAGATCAGGTTAGCTTTATTTTCGATTCTCGATGATAAAGCTCCATGACCGGATGGGTATACCTCTCTGTTCGTCAAAAGGGCTTGGGATATTATTAGTGTGGAGTTTAAGGCTGCTGTGCGCTACTTCTTCGCAACTTGTCGGATGCCGAAGTGTGTTAATGCCACTAGGATTGCCTTGATCCCCAAGGTTGAGTCTCTGAGAACTATGAGTGATTTTCGACCAATCTCTTGTTGTAATGTACTTTACAAGTGCATCTCCAAAGTGATTGTGAATCGGTTTAAAGCAGTCTTACCTGATGTAATTGGGAGTTCACAGTTTGCTTTTGTCCCAGGTCGGAGGATCTCTGATGCCATTCTATTGACTCAAGAGCTCATGCATAATTACCATCTTGAGCATTCACCTTCCTGGTGCGCTTTAAAGGCGGATATTCGCAAAGCTTTTGATACTGGCAGTTGGGATTTCATCCTTTTAGGGTTAAGGATGATTGGTATTCCAGAGTGTATGGTTTGATGGATTGCGACCTGCATGTCTTCTGCACATTTCTCGATTGCTTTAAATGGAGACTTCATGGTTTCTTTCCCACCTCTAGAGGTGTTCGACAGGGTGATCCGTTGTCACCATACCTTTTTGTGTTAGCCATGGAGGGTTTGAGTGGTATTCTTCGAAAGGCCTCTCAGCGGCCTGGTTTTTGTTACCATTGGAGATGCCAGCAGATTTCTCTTACTCATCTTTGTTTTGTAGATGATCTAATGGTTTTTTGCAAGGCAAATGTGGGCTCTGTTAGGGTGGTTCATGCTGCTTTATAGGAGTTTACAGAGCTCTCAGGTTTAGTTACGAATTCATCCAAGGCACTCCTTTATTCTTTGGCTCGCCTCATTGGGTCGTCTTCGTACTATAGATCGGCTACGGCGTCATGGCATGTTATCTTCTTCGGGTTGTGTTCTCTGTGCTTCATCAAATGAGACTCATGATCATCTTTTCTTTAGCTATCCTTTCTCGTCTTCTGTATGGGGGGAGATTTCAACTAAGACCCTCATTGTTTCGCCATCTTTTGGTGGGCTCTCTCTACTTTATTGGGCTTCTTTTCATCTTTAGGGCAGGAAGAATTTTGGGCATATCCTCGCACGTTTGGTCTTTTTTGCTATAGTTTATTTTCTATGGTATGAGAGGAATGATCGTATGTATCAACAGCGTCATTGGACTCGTCGTTAGGTGAATAACGAGATTTTTGCTTTGGTTCACTCTCGACTTCTAACCGTTGAAGCCAAGTACATGATCACTCCTCAGCTTCGTGCCATATGGGGACTTCATCATTAGTTTATTTTTTGAATTTCTTTTGTTTAATTGAGTAAATGCGCCCTTTTGTTTTATTGTTTATGGTGATGATAGCTTCGTTGTGGTTGGTTTTGGGCCTATGTGCCATCTTCTGTTTTGTTTGGGGCCTTCGGCTCTATGTTCCGTTTGTTTGTTTGAGGCATTTGGGCTTTGTTATTTCCTTTGGACTTGTGAGTCCTAGGTACTCTTCTTGAGTAATGCCCTTCGTATTTTGTACTTTCTTTTTTCTTTTTATGTGAATAGTAATTTTTCCAAAAAAAAATCCAATTAAGAACTGATTTCATTCGAATTATAGTCTAGAGAAGATGGAGCATGGCCAATGTAGAATTACAATGAGATCTAGAGTGGAGTATGATCAAGAATTAACCTTTCAAGATCCAGACTAAAATGAGTAGAAAGTGAGATTCATAATGGAATGTGGATGAGTTATACCAAGGATTAATGATTCACCAATGAAGAAGGGACTCAAAGTAGTCCGGAAGAGTATAAAGCTGTAAAGAGTGCGACCCATTAGGGACCTACTCGGCTTTCCCTAGAAAATGGCAAGAGTTTCATTCAACCTAGAAAGAAGCCAATCTCAAAACCTCATGAAAGCACAAGGTACCAAGATCATAAGCCCTCATGAAAGCATAGGTACCAGGATGAAAGAATCCAGATTTAGTTAAGCCCTCGTGAAAACACAAGCACCAAGATGAAAGCATCTAGGTTTAGTTAAGCCCTCGTAAAAGCATAGGCACCAGGACGAAAGCATCTAGATTCAATTAAGCCCTCATGAAAGCACATGCAGAAAGATAAAAGCATTCATACATCCAAACTTTGTTAAAGCCCTTGTGGAAGCATAAGCACCGGGATGAAAGCATCCAAACTTAGTTAAGCCCCTGTGAAAGCACAGGCACCCAAATGAAAGCATCTAGATTAAGTTAAACCCTTGTGAAAGAGCAAGCACTAGGATCAAAGCATCCAGACTAAGTTAAGCTGTTGTGAAAGCACAGGCACTAGGATGAAAGCCTCTAGATTCAGTTAAGTTATCATGAATACACAAGCATCGAACTGAAAGCAGTTAACCCCTATTCGAGACCTCATCAAAGGATAGGTATCGAGACCTTTCAGAGAGTGCAAGAAGCCCTCAGAAGTGTAGAGTCGCACTGAGACCCCTCAGAGAGTATAGAATCACATCAAAGTCCTCAAATATGGAATTACACTGAGGAACCCTCAGCGAGTGCAAAATTACAACAAAGCCCTCAAGAGTACAGAATCGCAACAAGACCCCTCAGAGAGAATCGCAACACAACTATCAAGTGTGGAAGCCAACCGAGGAACCCTCAAGGAGTGCAAATTCATAGCAGAACCCCTTAAAGAGTGTAGCATCACACCAGAACCCCCTCAACAGTGTAGGATTACACCACGACCATCTAAAAGATGTGGAATTGCGTTGGGACCCCGAACAACAGAATTTGGAATTTTGACAAACTCATGTAGAGAGTGCGAAACTATAACGAGACTCTAGAAAGAAACCTTTTCAGAGTGCGAAATGATACCAAAGTCCTCAAGCGTGGAATCGTGCCAGGGTATCTTCAGAGAGTGTGAAATCATACCAGAGATTTTCAGAGAGCGCAAAACAATACCAAAATCCTCAAGTGTGGAATCATGTCGAGGTATCTCTAGAAAGTATGGAACTGCACCAGAGATTTTCAGAGAGTGTGGAACTGCACCAAAATCCTCAAGCATGGAATCGCGCCAGGGTATTTCTAGAAAGTGTGGAATTACACCGGAGATTATCAAATAGTACGGAATAGCACCAAAATCCTCAAGCATGGAGTCAGCCAGGGTATCTCCATAGAGTGTGGAATTGCATCGAAGATTTCCAAAGAGTGCAGAGCGACACCAAAATCCTCAAGCACGGAATCATCTCTGGGTATCTCTAGAGACTGCGGAATCACACCAAAGATTTTTAGAAAGAGCCAAATGGTGCCACAAATATTAGGTGGTGTGGGATCATCTTAAAAACCAATAGGCAATGTAGGTCACCTTACAAATCCCGAGACCTAACAGAATCTAGACATCAAGCCTGAAGTAGGTAAGTGCAAGGTACAATATACTTTATTCAATGTTTGTGTTCCATAAACCCCTCCAAAGTATGGGGCAAATTGTAAGCATTAGAAGTTTGCTTATGGTTTTAAAGGCCCAATGATGATAGCCAGAGATATCAATGAGAAGTCTTTATTGACCTGTAGGAACACCGAGGTTCAACATTGAAATAGGGTAAAAAGCCAAGTAGGGTTAGGATCAGTACAGTAATGGTGGGAAGTAGTTAAGACCCCAAGAATCATGTCCACTTGGCACATACGTAGATTGACTTTTGCAGTAAATGTCAGCATCAGAAATCCAGCAATGGGTTTGGGACTGTAGGCTAGGGCTCATGCCTTTAGCACTATAGGTGCACGCCTCTAGTTAAAGGCAGCACACAAGTGCCTCTAGCCATTAAAGGCGCTGCACAAATGCCTATAGTCATTAGAGGCGAGCGCCCCTAGGGTTCGTGCCTGAGAAGGATCTAGAAACCTTATTGGCGCCTCTAGCAAAGGCGCACGCCTTTTAGCACTATAGGCATGTGCTTTTATGTACAATCCCACATCAGAAAAAGAGCTCATTTTGTGACCACTTGAGAATCTGTATATGGGAACCTGACCTCGGTTCTATGGAAGCATTTTTGAGTTAAAATACCTAAAAACTGATATTTTTGAGAGATTTTGAATATTTCTGAATCTCTCTACCAGTATAAATATTTTCAGTGTTTTCTGGGTGTTCCTAGTGCTCCTTGGATTATTTTGGAACGTCAGCGCTAGTTAGGATTCGAGTTCTGATTCCATTCAAAATTTGGTAAGTTTTTTTAGGGTCTCATCTCTACTTTAAAATTTGTCATGTTTAGTTTAGGTATAAATAGTAGATAATTATGCTATGTTTAGTTTAGGAGTAGCTTAATTAGTAGGAGTTTA
The DNA here is from genome assembly GCA_013180625.2 of Boswellia sacra. NCBI lineage: Eukaryota > Viridiplantae > Streptophyta > Magnoliopsida > Sapindales > Burseraceae > Boswellia > Boswellia sacra. The sequence continues at coordinate 171,141 of SNVD02004275.1, forward strand.
ATTAAGGATATTATTAGTTAATTACGTAGTTAATTAGTCGTTAATTATACATGTTTAGTATAGTTAATTAGTGATTAATATCTTGCTCAATTTATCTTTTGATTTAATTATGTTTTATCATGCTTGTCATTACTAATGCTTCTATTTGATTGCCAAGGATCAATATAGAATCTTTTTAGTTTATGTAAGCATTTGATTTATTACAATAATATTTGAACTATTGTAATCTCAATCCCTTCCCCCATGTTTGATGGCTATATAATCAATTCTCCTCCCTTTTCTATGTATGTATATAAATTGTTGACACCTCATATGTAATAAAAGGATAACAGTGGTTGCGTACATAATAAAATTTAATATCAAGATAGGACAGCATTAGTGATCTAGAACTTAGAACTCAGTAAACCCTAGTGGAGGCCGGATTAACCTCCAGGCGGGTGTAACCCATACTTAACTTCCTGAGCCTATCTCTAAAGAGATGATGGGTAGTTAGGTGCAGAGAAGCAATGGATCGATTGTTGTTGTCCAATTTTTCCCGTGGTTAATTATCCAAGTGGTGACTCTATCATTTCTCCGTCTTATCTCTATGACTTGACTTGTATAACCCTCTAAGTCTTCAAAAGGAGCTTAGAAAAGCGGTGCAGAGGTTGTAAGTGCTTGAAGCAAGATGGAAGCCTCGCTCACAAATAGTGTATGTAAATCTGATCTATCTTTGTTCGCAACAATTATCTTTCTGCACACCCTTGTCGCTGCCAATTTAACTCAACGCATTGTTAAGAATAACTTAACACCCAGTCTCGTTACAGATACATGTGATCACTCAACTCACTTAAGCTCACATGACCTATAACTCACAATAGAAACTTAAAGCTTCACACTCAAACATGAATAATGATAATGATGCGTACAGACTTGCTCTCCTTAATTGCCTTGAATGATGCATGCATTCCCAGGCTATGAAGATAGTTATATATATATATATATATGGTTCCTATTCAGCTTTATCATCTTTCCTTAGCCTACAAGATCTTTAGTTAAACTTTAGGAGAGATTCTCAAATAAGGATAATTCATACACGAATATAAATATATTAGGGGTGCTCAAAATCCAATCCAATCCGCCCAAACCGATCAATCCAATCCAATCCAATTTTGATTGGATTTGTTCAATTGACGAATTGGATTGGATTAAAATTTTTAAAAACTAAATTAATTGGATCAGATAACGGATCCTATTATAAAAATCTATTATAAACCGATCCAATCCAAATAATAGATAATAAAATTAACTATGTAATATCTAAAAATTAAAATTAACATTTGATAATCATTGATGTAATGCATCTGTGCTATGTGTAATTGGAAAGTATAAATATAACTTAGTTATCATTATTTTTTATTTCATGAATTATTTTTTCATGTCAATTATATTTATCTCAATATAAAAACTATTAGTTACTTACTAGTTATTTATTCATGTTTGCAAGGCATTCTTTAATTTGCATGAAAATTAAAAATAGTAAATTGAGGAAGTAGGGATGGCAAAATCCGGGTGCGGGTGTGGGTTTTGCGTTTCCGCACCCGCACCGGATCAAAAAATTTATTCCCGGTCCCCGCAAAATGCCCGGATTTTTTCGGGTTTTTTCGGGCGCGGGTATTTGCGGGTGCTGAGATGATGCACCCACACCCGAAAAAAAAAACCCGGATTATCCCCGGTTTTATTTTTTTTTTATTTTTCTACACTTTTGATAGAGTAAAATAGTGTAATGTTGCATAACTTAAACGAAGGACGCGGCTAGCATTGTTGGTGAAGGGGGTGGAATGACTTTTGATGGCCAATGTTCAAATCCCAACCGCCTCAATTTACTATTTTTAATTAAATATATAAAAGGAAATTGATATTATAAAATTGTGTACAAAGAATAGCGTACAAAAGGTGACTAGCCTGGTGGTTAACCACCAAAAATTGAAATTGTAGGTCATGGGTTCAAGCCTCCTCATACGCATTTTGTATTACAAAATTAAAAAAAAGAATTGGGCTGTGCGGGTGCGGGCCGGGGACTGGGTTTCCTCAGCCATCCGGCTCCCGGAGTGCACCCGGCCCTGGCTGCCGTTAGCAGCCCCTCAGCCGCGCTTGATCCCTAGAAATCCGGGGTTTTCCCCGACCGAGCCGTGCGGGTAAACTCTGGGTACCCTGCCCAACCGGGGAAAATTGCCATCTCTAGACGAAGCATGACGATAGGGTGGCAAGTAATATTTTTGAAACTTACCGGGTGGCATTAATAGCTAACCAAACCTTTGGGGGTCCAAATAGTTTTCCTTGTTAATCAATGATATTATTCATCGACTCATACATATTGTAACAGTCATATTCATCTATGCTACAATATAACGTTGTTCTTTGGAGTTTTTTTTTTTTTGGATATCTAGAGCTATGTTTTAGGGTTGTTATTCATCAAGTTTACGGTTTTTTTGATGCGTAAAAATCAATACCAATGACAAGGGTACACATGCAACTGAGGTCAATGTATCTCTGTTGGGATATAAGACTTGTCTCCTTGGCAACAATGGTTCTTCTTTATTAGACAAAACTGATCCCTCTTAGGTCGCCCCCATTAACCATGCAAACCTGCAAGATGAGAATTACATTAAGAGGGGTCGAGGGTTCCTCGGCACAAACCCTTTGACGCTCAAGTCAGATAGATTCATAGTAAAAACCGACAAAAATCGGAGGGGGTAGGTAATAGAGTTTTCTACAAAGGGTCTTTACCGGTGAAACATTCAATGAGAAGGATTCAATGGACTGACTGAGAGGTAGTAAAAAACCACTTTCCTTGTTGGGACACACGAATTTCTATGAGAGATTCCTAATATCCTCATCTAAAATGACAATTGCCTAGGTTTTTGTGTCCAAATCTCATACGCCCCAAAACCCTAGTTATTGCTTTTATATTGCTTTCTTTGTAATATAATTTATTCACCCAAAATTAATTATTAAAAATAACAATTTTTTATTATTAAAAATCACAATTTTAAAAAGTTCTCTCTACTTGCTTTGAAGTTTAATAAAAAAAACTTCACCCAAAATTGAAATCTTAGAGAATCAATTTCAGAAATGGATATCAAACACCTAAATAACTGTAGTTGCTTCAAAAATCAACTTCTAGATTTTCAATAGAAATCCCAAACGCCTTTAAGTCTAAAACTTCAATCCAAAAGTGTGAAGTTTATGTTGTACTCCTTACAACAATGTACGTGGTTGGATATACTTATTTATGGGAACATATACAACAATACTAATGATATGTTTTCTTTTAATATAAAACACCCTATAGATGGTCCTACAAAGGAATGAAAATTGGGCAACGCAAGGCAAGGTCTGGGCCACGCAGGGCAAGGTCGAGGCAACATATATGGGACCTTGCCTATTGAATTTTTCTTTTTCCTCAACTTGCCTTGTTGCCTTAGAATGGGGTGGCTCTACATGAGGCAAGGCATGTCTAGCCCTACCCCAATCATTTTTAAAAAATGTTAGAATTTTATATTTAATATAAAATAAAAATGTATATTCCAAAAAAATGGAAAATATATTTATATTTAATCTTAAATAAAAAGTCATACATCTATAATATTTTCTTAATAATAATCAAAATATTTTTGCTTATTCTTAAAAAAAAGTTTATACAAAATCCAAAAATGATAAAACAGATAAATTTGTAAAATTACAAAATAATTCTCATTATTTATTTTCATATATAACTTTGCAATTATTAACCCCTAGCGTTTAAAATATCTATAAATACACCCGCTGGGCAGAGCACGTCCCCTAGTCCATGACAGGACCTGGCCTCGGAGACCCACCACAATCAAGGCAGCAAATCAGCCTACCTCCATCCCTCCTGCGGAAGTAACACTTCAGTCCTAGAGGTGGGTTCGGGCCGGGGTGGGGGCGGGGATGCCATCCCCATCCCCATCCCCAATTTGAAAATTAATCTCCATCCCCGTCCCTTCCCCAATTTAAAAATTAACTTCCATCCCCATCCCCATCCTTAATTTTTTAAATCATCCCCATCCCCAATCCGCCCCAAGCTACATATAATAATTTTATTTTTTTTGTTGAATTATATTTTAGTATTTTTCTCAGCATTGCAACCACAAGTATTAACAATTTTTCAACTTTTGATTAACTTCACTTTCAAGCTTCCAAAATAGAGCAGTGCTGATTTTTTAATTTTTTATAATCAATCTATTAATTTAATTTACCTAAAATTTCATAAAAACATCATAAATACCTTTATCTTTAAGCTTGTCAAATCTAAAAACTTTTTTAATAAAAAAGGTATTTTAAAATAATTTATATTTTGGGGTCTATCAGTTCTATCAAAAGCTTTTAGGACTGACCTCTTTTCATTTGTAAATACATAAAAAATCCCAGTTAAATCATTAAATTACAAAAATTTGTAGGATCAAATTAGACTCAAACATGATAATATATACCAAATTTCATAATTTTTTGATATCTTTAGGTATCTCAAATAAGTTTTTAAAGACTTATCTCCTCCAGAAAACTAAAAATCCAAAGTTGCAGAGTCATTTTCAAAAATTCATAAAAAATCAAATACTCAATATTTTTTAGTGAAAAAAGTTTTAAACAAACATTTGAGATGTTTACTTTAACATATATAAATTTGAAAAGCAAAATCAAATTAAAATTATTACATCAATTTTTTTAATCCTTTACTATCCTCTAGAAATAAGGTTGATGTATTTTTCTTTTATCAATCCTATATATATACACACATATTTAGGGAACGGGCCGGGCCGGGTTTGGGAACACAATCCCCATCCCCATCCCCATTTAATTTCGGGGAAAATTTTCATCCCCATCCCCGCCTTGCTCCCCGTTTGTTATTTCCCATCCCCAGTCCAAACGGGCTGGGGCGTTGTGGGGGCCCATCCCCATGGGGATTGGTCCCAGCTCTATTCAGTCCTCGGACCCGGTAAATCAAACTGTCATCCTAATTAATTTTTTTATCTTTTCCCTAGAAAACTCAGATGCACACTAAAATTAACAAGAATACACTTTGGATAAAACTACCGGCTGTGATTACGGTACATCGGTTGTACCGGTGTATCACTTTTCAAAATTTTTATAATTTTTAGTATAAAAGTTGTAAATTCTTGTATAAAAATCGTAAATATGGAGTGTAAAAGTTATAAATGAAACTATTTTCGATTTTTTGTAAACTAGTATAAAAGTTGTAAATCATTATATAAAAGTCGTAAATGAGAATTTACAACTTTTTTTTCACATTTACGATTTTTATATAAAGATTTACAACTCTTACACTGAATTTATAAAAAATTGACAAGTGATATATCAATACATCGGATGTACTGTAGACGAACCGGAAACTATCACGTAAACATAATTAAGTTTTATTTTTTCAATTATTTTATAATATTAAATGGCATTACTTTTAGGAAGACTTACGAAAAATATCTATGGAGCAAAAGAACTTTTTCAAGTACTGAATTTATGAGTTGGGTAGAGTTGAGAGGATACAAGTGTCGTTTAGTTTGGGTCAGAACCACAAAATTTACCCAAATAAATTATCTTATCCTCTACCGTGAAATGGTAGGAAAAGTACAGATTTTCACCCTTTAAATCTACTTTTGCCCCTCCGCTCCTCACGCTCCCTCTGTCCGAAAAGTACAACTCTGCACTCTGCAGTGCAACTTTAGATCTGGACCAGCCATTTAATGGGAATCTTATTATGGTTTATTGAAACTTAAACAAATGTGACTTTAAATTAGATTAAACTCTTGAGCATAACGCTTTCACTTCCTAATAATCAGAGTCCTAAAGTGTTCAATCATTGATAGTTACTCCCACCCACGTTGTTTTCTCTTCTTTGGTTTCCAAATATTTATAGGGTTTCTGAAAATCTTACTCAGCTTTTGACTTTCCGATTCTCTCTTGCATAAGTTTTATTATTATTATTATTATTATTGTGTTCAATGATCTGGGCTTTCTTGAATTTTTTAAGGTTTAGTGGCTAGTTAACTTCATCTCTATTAGTTAGCTGAGAAATTTGTTTGTTCTGGTATGAGTTGCAGAAGTTCTAAGTAAGAGTTTAGCATTGATATATATTGTAGCGTTCTGTTGAAGAAAGCAGACTTAGATTAATATTCTGTTTTCAGAAGAGTGTTGTTCCTGTGCCAAAAGGGTCAGTTGAGCTTACTTTATTAGCTTCTGAATGTTCATTTCAACTGAGAAGGAGCGGATCTCATTGCATTTAGAGAATGGAAAAGCATCACTAAGATCATCTCCAATGGGATCAAACCCTGATTCCATTGATGGTTTGCCACCGGTTTCTAATTTGTCTGATTCACCACCACTTCCCTCCATTTTCACCGATGTCAATGTTGTTCCTGAACATCAGAAGAACGAGCTTGATCAGTCAATATTGAATCTTGAAGGTAAAAATTTCAAGTACCACTTACAGCCAAATGTAGTCTTAGGTGACAGTTACAGCAAAATGCGGTCTCTAAGCTAAGGCCAAATTGTCTGTTCAATTATTAAGTTGCAGCAATTGTCTTGTTGTACGCAATGGCATCATTATTAGATGAATGATAGACTCTGTTGGATTGATCGTGCAGGAGAAATTTTTCAATTAAGGTTGACAAAGAGATCTTTGCATGAGAAGAGAAGAGAAGCATTGAATAAGATACTAGACATCAAAGGTGGTAAAACTGTTGTTGATATAAGATGGGACTTTTTCTCTTTTTCTCTTTTTTTTTTTTTTAACACTTTCATTTGGGTGTGATCTTATGGTTTGATTTTATGTTGCAGGCAGTATTAGAGTATTTTGTCGAGTCAGATCATTCCTGTTGACGGAGAGGAGAAGTATTCATGAGTCCGTTTTGACTGGGTTGGAGAAGGTTGCGGTTAGATCAGCTGGAAGCAAAAAGGAATTTGGATTTGATAAGGTGTTTAATCAAGCAGCTAGTCAAGGTTAGCATCTGATTTCGTATGTTTCTATCTTTCTAGTTTTGATGGTATAATTTTTTTTCTTTTTCCAGCTGTCTAAGAGACTTTATTCTGCTTAAAATCTCTGTAGAAGATGTTTTTGTTGAGGTCGAACCTATTCTTAGATCTGCACTGGATGGACACAATGTGTGTGTTTTGGCATATGGTCAAACTGGCACTGGCAAGACATTTACAATGGTCAGTGCTTGGAATTTAGATAGTGTTATATGTTGAATTCGTATTTTAAATTTGCCATAACTTTTCATTGATGGATTTTGGGCCATGATTGTTTTTCAGGATGGTACAGGTGACCAGCCTGGAATTGTTCCTCGAGCTCTTGAAGAGCTTTTTCGTCAGGCCTCTTTGGATAATTCCTCTACTGTAAGTTTCTCTATGAGCATGTTGGAGGTTTACATGGGTAATATAAGAGATCTACTGGCTCCAAAACCAGTATGTAGAGCATATGAAGCTGCTAATAGATGGTAATTTATTTCTTTCCATTCCCAAAATCAATCCGGACCTGTGAAATCCAAAGGAAGGCCATTCACTTAATTTGCTTGTTGTGTTTGGCTATAAATCTAATACAGCAACCTCAACATTCAAACTGATTCAAAGGGATTAGTGGAAATTGAGGGCTTGACAGAGGTGCAAATACCAGATTTTACAAAGGCTCGATTGTGGTACAACAAGGGGAGGCGGGTTAGATCAACTTCATGGACTAATGTGAATGAGGCATCCAGCAGGTCACACTGGTGGGTTCTAGGTCAAGTTGATTTTTCAAGTTAGTTAATGAATTAATTTTTTTTTTTTTGATAATTACGTTATCTGTTTAGTTTCATACATCTAGCTTAACAAGGATCACCTTTTTTCGACACGGGGATGCTTTGGAAGCTAAAAGAGAAGTAAGCAAACTCTGGTTGGTTGATCTCGGAGGCAGTGAGCGATTACTGAAAACAGGAGCCACTGGACAAACACTTGATGAGGGCAGGGCCATAAACCTCTCTCTTTCTGCTTTGGCTGATGTTATTGCAGCTCTGAGAAGGAAGAGAGGCCATGTACCTTACAGGCAAGTTTTAAATGCTGTTATGATAGCTCTATTTAGGTCTTACTTCTTTCCCGCTGATCAGATTTTTAATCATTAATTTCTTTGGTTGCAGAAATAGCAAGTTAACTCAGATCCTCAAAGACTGCCTAGGTACTGCCATGCTTTAAGACATTAAAAGATTAGTAATTTTTCCACTTGGATCTGCCTATCTTTTGGATGGAACTTACTTATAATCAATCAATTTTTTGTAACTGTGGATTTACACTCTAACTAATTGCAATACTAAACCAAACAAGATGGGATGATTGCCTTTTATGATACTAGAAACCATTTCAATATTTATACTGGAAAATTTGTAATGTTTCTGAATCCAATTGTTTTAGGTGATGGTTCAAAGGTTTTGATGCTTGTTCACATAAGCCCTTGTGAAGAAGATGTTGGTGAGACAATTTGCTCTTTGGGCTTTGCGAAGCGAGCAAGAGGAATAGAGTCCAACAGAGAGATACCAGAGGTACTAATGTTGAACATTTTGCTAGTTGTTGGCATCTAGTTTTTGCAACTGCTTCTGAGTCCTGATATCCATTCATCTATTACGTATAGGACTTGAAAAAGCAGAAGGAGAAAAAGATGGCAGAGCTTGCGGAGGACATGAGAAAAGCTGAAGTTGAATGTCAGAAAGTTAGGAGTCAAATACAGGCTGCTGAGTTGCTGTTAAGTGAAAATAAAAAACTTTTCTTAACCATTCATGATCCTCCTAAAGACAAAGAAAAGGCCCCTACCAGTCTCAAAGAAAATCTTAAGGAAGTAGTTGGAACTCCTAAAGTATCTGACAAAGTAATGAGAAGAAGCATTAGCCATTCTCTCCCTCGATTCATGAACTCTACTGTGGCTAGTCGTCAAAGGCAAAGAGCTGCAGAAAGGGATGTTGGACGGGCTAAAAGTTTGAGAACTGGGTCTAGAAGTTCAGTACAATTTTCCAGTTCTCAATCCCTTAGCTTCTTAGATCCTCGTTTTAAGGCAATTTTACGAAGTTCAAACAAAAAACCAAGGTATGGAGAGACAAATGCAGTCCTCACAGAGTCTCCTAGAGGCGCTGGCTTGGATTCAAAGACAACTTCCATACCTCGAAGCAAGATGGTCACTTCGTCAGATCCAAATTTGAGAGTTAAACTCTGTCATCATCGAAGAAGGATGTCTGATTTTGTGTAGTGGTCAAAAGGATTTTGTTTGGTGATAACTTGTGGTATATGTGTGGTATTAATTTTACTTTGTCTTAATTGTTCTTTTCTTTCATAGGTGGCTGGGGATTTGTTTGTTCATGTATTTGATCAGGTGGAGTCTACATAAGAGTGAATTGGTGTCTTCATACAGAGTTGATTTTCTTAGGCTTGCTGGGATCTGTAAATTGTGGTTTTGTTTACATGATCCATTTGGGAAATGGTTTGCTTAGGTTTAATTTTTGTGACTGTTAACTATTCATTAACATGATGGCTGTAAGTTGTAACCCAGATGATGTTTGTAATCATTAGTAAAAGAACTTAGGATTTTTGTCCTTTGATGAGTTTCATAAATTTATGTATACTAAAACCTCTTCGGCGAAGTTAGCTTTTCACAACTAGGGTTTTTTTTTTTTTTTAATTTTAAGGTTTTCAAGTTACAGTTCACTCACCATAAGAAATCACCCTCAATTTTACTTTAAAATCGAACTCTTAAGCTTTATGTTCGGTATGTTCAGACGCATCACTTGGTCTTTCTTTAACTTCTCACCTAACTTTGAGTAGCATCACTTATTCATTGATGATACTATGCAAATTATATTGGATTGAAAATTTGAAACTAATCGATATTAGCTGAAATTTCAGCAAATAACCCCTTCCCAGACCGATTATCAAACTACCCCTTTTTTGAAATTAAACAATATTGACCCTTTTGAATAAGGGAAAGTACCAAAATACCCATCAAAATTACAAAAATAACAAATAGTATATCATTCAACCTAACTCCTCCGTGCAGACATCACCACACACGGATTCGGTTTCATCAACTCGCCTCTAGTGGTCGCTGCCAACGTCGAGCTCGCCTCCTACTCTCCTCCTGCTAGCCTCGGTCGACCGCCTGCTCGCGTCCTGCTCACTCCGCTGCTGTGTAGCGTCCTGCTCGCCTCCCTCACAACTTGCGTCTTCGAACCTCAGCTCACTCCGCCGCTGTCTCGGTCGCTGATTGCCTCTTTGCATCTCGTCTCACCTCCTGCTCGGCTCCTGCTTGCGTCTTGCTTGGTTGTTTCCCTCTTCACTTGTCTATAGCGAACGTAGCTCTCACTTGTGTCGACGACTTTCTTGCCTTTGTTGCATTCTCTCAGGTCCATTTCACTTCCCGTTTTGTTTTTTATTTGTAATGCTATCGTTTTCCACAATTAGTTGACAAGTTAAGAAATGGGTTGTGGCTTCTGTTATGTAACGTGTTGAATTTATTAGTTTTTTGTCTTTGGAGTTGATGTAGATGCTTTGGAGTTTTAGTGTTTGCTTTACGGATTTTGAGCTATTAATGACGAATCAAAATTGGACAGATGGGCTGAAATTTGATTCCCTTTTTTTCTGTAGCATTTTGTTTTAGGAATAGCTGAGAGATTGCAGAACCTTGTCAGTTGCATTAGTTCAATGAGCTCTTGCATCCAAGTTATGTACAGTTTTATGGTTGAGTAGATGCGAATTTGAATTTTCCAAATATTATTTATACCCTACAATTGGAATGTTGCTACTGAGTACATCTAAATTTTGACAACAATATACATAATTTTTCCTCTTTTTTTAGGTGATTGTTTTTATGAAATAATGGACAGAACCAAAAACAGATGGTCACATATTGTAGATACTGTATCAACATGAAGCAAGATTAATAAAATCCTGACAACGTTTATGGTGGTAACTTTTTAGAGGATGTATTGTTTAAGTAATATTGATTAAATGTTGATTCATGAAGTTGAAGCATTTATGAGATTGAAAAAATAAATTAATGTTTTAACATTCATCAAAATAAGCTATTCCTGTGACCTAAGAAACTAAAGTAGTTTGCAGTTTGAAATTGAAGTCAAGTCATACTCTCTTCCTTGTGACTGTATAAATATTGAGGGAACATTAAAATTGTGGCATTACCTTATGGACTATCTTTAGTTAAAGTTTACGCTACATTTGTAAATATTACCTAAAGGAAAAAATTTGTGATTGAAATATATTGTATTATATATAAAGAGTGAGTGGAATGAACCTCACCTTTTGGGCTTTTTTTTTTTTTTTTTTATTTGGGTACATAATTGATCCAAATGTACATGGGGTAGATGATTTGTAAGCATTATTAGGAAGAAATCATGATTTCTTGTGTATATCGATTCAATGAACTATCCTGTGTGATGTGCAGCAAATCTTGTTAGCAAAATTCTCATTATTTGAAAAACAACATCCACTTTGGTCTGAGCACGACGACAGATGCATCCAATATGCTAAAGGTGAAAGCAAATTTGAAGGCATGTCATGGTTGTCAGTGGAGAGGGTGAGTAAAAAATATATATACAACACCACTTCATATATATATGATTACATACATATTTTGCGAATATGTCTCACATGTCAATGCTTTTATATGATTGGTCGCTTCTTAGGTTTTCATTCCAATAAATGTTAGGCGAATTCATTGGGTGTTGGGAGTAGTCAACGTGAAAGAAAGCAAAATCGATGTATATGACTCGGACCACAATCTATACACAGATGATGAATTTCAAAGTCAAATGGAACCATATGCACATATGATTACTTTGTTGATACAGGCCATTGATGTGAACAACGGTGGTGGTGCAGATTCATGGCCGATCATTCGAGTTAAATGTGTTCCCTAACAATAGATAAGGTGTCATTCTATTTTATCATTAAACTTGTTTCTTTTATCATAATATCCTTTTTTCAACAAGCAACTAACCATTATGTTTTTTTCTCATGTAGTGGAGATTGTAGTTTTTGTTATATTGTATCTTCGTTTTCTGATTATTGGTGAGTCCATAGAAGCTATACGTCATCCAGATCATGCTCGACACTATAGGAAGGAGTTAGCGGCGGATATGTTTGATATGATCGTGGAAATAAGTTGTTAAACCATGTTCATATTTCGCATTTTACGAACCATGACAAAAAGGACCTTTTGGACATTTCTGAGTTTGGTAACACTCTATCGAAAAGCAACCTGCATCATGTTATTGCAACGCCTCTCAATCTCTGTAATACTCTTTTGGATAGATGTCTTTGATTCAAGGGAATGAGTAACTGCAAATTGGAAAAACCTTTGCTTATTTTATCGTGTTTGTATCAATGTATAAGTTATTAAATAGTTGTCTCTTTTCGGTAATTATATGTCAGATTTTTTAAGTCTCTTGGCTTCTGCTTAATTATGCATACTGCGGCAGTTGATAGTTGGCAGACACTAATAAATCATTTGCTTGAATAGGAAAATGCGGATGAGAAATCTCGAATGAGATAAAACATCTATCGTTTCATTCATATCTACTATGACGCTCTACATGCTCCCAATAAATGTGGCATAACGTGTATATGTATCAATTTTAAACACATGATCCCTGAACTTCATACAAATTTTACAGATTTTGGTCCTATTTGCAGATGGTCGTAATTCAGTTCCCTGTTACAAAACATTTAGAAAGAAACTACTTTGAATGCGAAAAATACAAAATATTTATATGGGAAGGGATGAGTCATCGTCTTTTGAATCTTTCTCTATTTTGTGTAAGGTTTACACGAAAAAAGTACGACGGTATCGTGGTTAAAATTTATAAAAAGTTATTTTAACAACAATTTGAAATCTGTAGTTTTGCACAACCAGGTTGTGCAACATTACAGATTTTCACGTTTACTGCATGACTAGGTTGTGCAAAATTTTCGATTTCACATTATTGCACGACTAGGTCGTGCAACACAAGGTGGTTTTGCAATTCATTTTATTCAGAGCACGATTGGGTAGCACGACTCAATCGTGCAAAAGACCTGATTTAACTTTGTAACACGACCTGGTCGTGGAATTAGCATGACTGGGACGTGCCAAATTTTCGATTGTAATTTTTGCACAACCAAGGCGTGCAAGCTGCACAACTGGGTCGTGTGGTGGTTTTGATCGTAAGTTTTGCTTCACTGCACAACTAGGTCATGCCATAATGACGACCCAGTTGTGTATAAGAGCTGATTTCAATTTTCTGCACGACTAGGTCATGCAATTAGCATGACTAGGTCGTGCAAAATTTTCGATTTAATTTTTTCCACTACCCAGTCATGCAACATAGGGTGGCTTACACTTATACATTTTATTCACTGCACGACTGGGTCGTGTTTATTGATTGTGGAGTTTTTGTTAAGTTTTTATTTACTGTTTAATTAAGAATAATTGTACTTAACAATTTCACACATCCGGTTTGTCCATGTAGTGGCGCACAAAATGGTGATGGTTTTCTTAATTAAAGTATCATTTACTGCACGACCATGTTATGCAAGATGTCACAACCCATGTAGATGCACGAATGGGTCTTGAAGTACAAGAACATGGTCGTGGAAAATAGTAGAGCAAATATGTATGCTGTTCACAACTACTGCACATCTTGGGGGAGCGAAAATCCTCAACCCGTTACTTTACAGGATCGGTGCGAACACAGCGTAGTTGAGTGATGTAGTTGTCCTGTTTTAGATTTTACTCTTGTAATTTTTTATTGATATTTTAGGTAAATACAACATAAGAGAAAAAAAAAAATTGCATTACATTGACATGGCTAACCGGTATACATACAAGAACGACTTAGGAATAAATTTGAGCATTGAAGTCATTAGTCAACAACATAAACCACTTCATCATCCAACCAAACGATTACAACACATACATCCATTCCTTCAAGTAATGCTTTTAATAATCAGTAGCAACATGTGGTTGTTATAGTATTCATGATGTGGTTACTCCTCACATTGCATGTACGAAGCCCAAGCTCTTCTACCTTCATGTAGGATATCATATATTATGGCTTAAAATAACAATAATAAATGAGCAATTGTTAGTTATAAACATGGTGACTGTGTTAACTCATTATAAGGACAATATGTAAACAATAAATGTATACCATCAGTATCATTTGATAGAGCCTCCTGATTTCTTTGGGTTGACAGTGGATTCGTCGAACAACATGTCTTCCGATTATGACTTGTGCCACCACACCTCCCACATTTACGTAACGTCCTTTCTTCACCCAACGACGGAATTTGATTCTTCTTTTGTCAACCCCGTCCGTGACATTTTACGGAGGGTAATATTATTCGCGCCTCAACTTCATCTGGGATGTCCCACTCCTCAGACGAACCAACATGATAGATAGCCTCCGCATATGCAGCTACTAGGACTTCAAACTTATAAAAGAGATGACTAAAAGTATAGACTGATAAGTTGCGAACTCTACACACTGCAATAACATGTTTGCATGGTAACTGTTTAACTTGAAATTCTCGGCAGCTACATGTTCTTGCATGCAAGTCTACATGACCATCTAAATATCCATCTTTAACAGTAAACTCTTGTAGGCTAATCGGTACTTCTCTATAAGAAAGGCCTTCCTGGTACCTATTCTTCAATTGTTTTTCAGCCCATGTTGTTAGTGGAGTTGTCATGTTAATTGCCTCCTCCCTATGTGTCAAAACCATTTTTGCAATACCTTTGATATAATATGATCCACTAGCTTCACAATGGGAAACTCTCGTGCTTCCTTAAGAACACCATTCAGGCACTTTGCAATATTGGTTGTCAAAATACTATACCTTTTGTCATCAAAATGCGAATAAGCCCACTTGGCATACCCAGCTTCGTGTAGATAGTGTGCAATACAGTGGTCGATACCATTAATTTGTCGCATTAGCTCCTCAAACTCACATTGACGATAAACTTTGTTGGCTGTAAAGAAAATATCACTTATTACCACATCTTTGAATTTGCCCTAAGATTTTGTGAAATGTGATACACACAAGCACCATGTTGAGCATCAGGAAACGCTTAACCCACCCCTTTACCTATGCTTTTATGATGATAAGAGATTATCACAAGATCTTCAACAGTATCAACAGTATCCTTCAATTTCATTAAAAACTATTCCCACGATGCATCATTTTTAGAGTCGACAACGCCAAATGCCAAAGGATAAATTTGATTATTACCATCCATGCATGCGGCCACAAGTAAGGTGCCTCTATATTTGCCATTCGGAAAAGTCCCATCTACAGCAACAATGGGCCTTATACAAGTTCTAAAGCCACGTATGAAAGCACCCAAGCAGAGCTGGGATCAATCCCCTTGGGGATGGGCCCCCGCAACTCCCCAGCCCGTTTAGGCCGGGGATGGGGAATAAAAAATAGGGAACGGGGTGGGGATGGGGATGAAAAATTTCTTCGAAATTAAATAAGGATGGGGATGGGGATTGTGTTCCCCAACTAGGCCCGACCCGTTCTCCGAATATGTGTGTGTGTGTGTGTGTGCATATAGAATTGATAAAAGAAAAAAATATTAACCTTATTTCTAGAGGATAGTAAAGGATTATAAAAATTTATGTAATAATTTTAATTTGATTTTGCTCTTCGAATTTATATATTTAAAATAGACATCTCAAAGTTTTGATTAAAATTTTTTTCACTAAAAAAATGTTAAGTATTTGATTTATGAATTTTTTAAAATGACTCTGCAACTTTGGGATTTTTAGTTTTCTGGAGGAGATTAGTCTTTCAAAACTTATTGGAGCTATCTAGACATATAAAAAAATTATGAAATTTGGCATATATTATCTTCTTTGAGTCTAGTTTGATCTTACAAATTTTTGTAATTTTATGACTTAATTGGGATTTTTTTATGTATTTACAAATGAAGAGAGGTTAATCCTAAAAGCTTTTGATAGAACTGATAAACCCCAAAATATAAATTATTTTAAAATACCTTTATTATTAAAAAATTTTTTAGATTTGACAAGCTTAAAGATAAAGATGTTTACGATGTTTTTGTAAAATTTTAGGTCAATTGGATTAATAGATTGATTATAAAAAATTAAAAAATCAGCTTTGCTCTATTTTGGAAGCTTGAAAGTGAAGTTTATCAAAAGTTGAAAAATTGTTAATACTTGTGGTGCAATGTTGTGAAAAATGCTATGATATAATTCAACAAAAAAATGAAATTATTATATGTAGCTTGGGGCGGATTAGGCCTGTCTCTTATACACATCTAGATGTGTATAAGAGACAGATCTACAGCAACAATGGGCCTTATACAAGTTCTAAAGCCACGTATAGAAGCACCCAAGGCAAAAAAGAAATATAAGAAATGGTCATGTGGATCAGTATGTATATGAGTGATAGTGCCGTGATTATGCTTCTCTAAAGTATGACAGTATCTTGGCAATAACCTGAATGAATCTTCTGGTGAACCCCGAACCAACTCTAACGCATGCTCCCGCGCTCGCCATGCCTTTCCATAAGAAATATGAATTCCAAAATTTTTTGCTACATCATGTCTAATATCATTAGGCCTATAAGTTACTCCAATATCATTGTACTTCTCATGAATATCCATAGCAATTAACTTTGATGTAGCTTGACGATGATCTGGCTCAAGAATGTTAAGAGCACATGTATGTGTGTCACAAAACTTTGTCACCTTAAAAAAGATCACAATTCTTAAGTTTCATAACACGAAGTTGCCACTTGCAAAATTCATCAATACGTGCTATCTTGTAAAGGGTTTTGCTGGACTTTTTTACCCTAAACTAAAAGTTCTTTCTTACTGCTAAAATGCTAATCTTCTTCTGCAAATCACTCTTATTCTTGAACACAGTGCTTACATATACATCAGTGTTACTATCACGATGACCCAACCTTAGAAGTTGCAAATGAATTTGAATTACTCTCCACATCATGATTAGTTGAAAGCCCATTACCTATAGGAAAATAACCTTCACGATTTGATTGAGAAATTCACATGAAGGTTGATAAGTGTCTATTTATATATCATTTTCATATCAATTCGTCCATGTTTCTTTGCTATATTCCTTGGTATTTTTATGTTTTTGTGTGGTTTTGATGTTTGTAGGAGTTTTGGAGCAACTTGAACAAAAATGGAGTAAAACCCTTCATTTTCACCTCTGCTAGTCAGTGATCTTCTCGGATTTAATTGTATTGATATACAATGAACCCGACGACATGTTATATACCGTTGGAAAGCTCTCGAAGTCTATTTTCTGGAGAAATTTACGTTTATAAATCCATTCAGTGTACCAAAAGTTGTAATCAAAACAGTGTGAGATGTATAGAAATATAATTCCACAAGTCACTGTAGCATGTATAATACGGGGCACTGTAGCAAGTCACTGTAGCAGAGTATTTAAACACATTTTAGGGTTTTATTTTGATAACTTGAGGAAGGAAAATGTGGGAGGAGGCTGCATTTCTGGATTTCTCTCATCCCTTAGAGTTCTTGAAGGAGAAAGAAGATTTTGAAAGAGGAGGAACTACAATTCCAAGAAGATTCATCTACAAAGAAGATTTTCAAAGAATTTGCTAAGTTCTTTCTTTCCTTTTCAATTCTGGAATTTCTCTGTAGTGTATTTATTATTCTGATTGAATATGTGTAACTAAATCTGAATTGGTTGAGGGTGATTTCAAAGCCCTTGATATGGATTTTGTGAGTTGATTGGGTAAGAAATTGTTATCCAATTCTCTAATTGAAGTTGCTTGCATTTTCCCATATCTAATGCTTATGATTGCTTGCTGATTGTATTTGGGCTGGCCAACTGAATATAATCTAGTTGTTATCTATTGCTAGACTAGAAATCTTGATCCGTAATTGTCTTGAATTTCTAATCCTTAGTAGAAAAATTGTGATCAGAGATTGCAATTGGAGAATACAACCTAAGTTAAATAATCCGAGCTTGTGTGTTTATTGCTTAGATCAACCTATCTTTCTTATCGTAATGCATCCATTGAATTAAATTTAGAGAGCTTGTTCTAGGTTTTTTTAATGGATAGAGATTAAATAAAGAGCCTGTTTTGTTTAACAACAAAGTAAGGAAAGATTGGGATAACAGAGCTTGTTGTTATCTACGGTTGATAATTTCAATGGTGTAATTGGATGACAATTCTATGATTAATTCGCAATCCATATCTTGTGGTAGAGAAGGATCCCTTAACCAAATTTCTCTCATTGATTTTTCACTCAAATTAACTTTCTGTTTTGTTATTCTTCATTTGCATTCTTAGTTCATTTAGTTAATCATTCAACAAAACCCCCCCTGTTTAGTTAATTGTTGCTGGAAATAACAAATTCAATTAGAATCAATCCTCGTGGGAACGATATCTTACTTATCACTTTAGTACTTGTGCGACTAGTATACTTGCTAGTTTCGAACGCATCAAGTTTTTGGCGCCGTTGCCGGGGATTGATTTTCTAATCGATTTGTTGTTTTGTTTTTATTGTTAATTCCTATTTTTGTTTGTTTTTCTTTTCTGATTGTTTGTGTTTAGGCAACATGGCAATAAACTTCCAACAATTCAGTAGCCGATTTGAGCCACAATTACATTGGAGTGTAAATGAGGTAAGCACTCATAACATTGAACAACAACTTTCTGAGCTAACCTCTCTTGTGGAAAACATGGCTGTAGGAGATATGCAAAAATCTTATGAATGTGGGATATATTCTACGATGGAGCATCCAATCGACATGTATCCAACTTTACAAGAAGAATATATGGAACGAGCCAATGCCATGGGTGGATTTCCAGGACCAC
Source organism: Boswellia sacra (assembly GCA_013180625.2). Classification (NCBI taxonomy): domain Eukaryota; kingdom Viridiplantae; phylum Streptophyta; class Magnoliopsida; order Sapindales; family Burseraceae; genus Boswellia; species Boswellia sacra. The sequence continues at coordinate 190,068 of SNVD02004275.1, forward strand.
CAAGGCAATGGTATGATCCCTTCTCTAATACTTACAATGCCGGATGAGGAGATCACCCTAATTTTAATTACTGGAATCATCAACCAATCGCCCCAAATGCCATACCAAATTGGCCACAAGGTTTTAATGAACCTAGAGTGCAGCAACCATTTCAAATGCAACCACCACCAATGCCACAACCAGCACCACAACCAGCTCCAAAAAACTCAGGTATGTCACTCCAGGATATTGTTAATGCACTTGCCACTAACACAATGCAATTCCAGCAGGAAACTGGGGCAAGTATCCAAAACCTGGCAAATCAAATGAGACAATTGGTCACTAGCATGAGCAAATTCGAGGGCCAAGGCTTAGAAGAATTATCTTGTCAAACGGTGATCAATCCAAGAGAGAATTCTTGTTCGATAACTTTGCAAAATGGAGAGCAATTAGATGTCCTACCCAAAAAATCACAAACTGATGAAGGAGATGACACTACTTCCACCATGAACAAAACACTGACTTCTCAGGTAAATCCTATAACTCCCATTCCTTCATATGTTTCTCCTTCACTTTTTCCTAGTAGATTTGCACAATCCAAGGAGAAACAAGAACAAGAAATCCTGGAAACTTCTCACAAAATCGAGGTAAATATACCACTTCTGGATGCTATCGAGCAAGTACCTCATTATACAAAATGTCTCAAGGAGTTATGCACCAGCAAAAGAAAGTTAAAAAGAAATGAGAAAGTAAGTGTGGGGGAAGATGTTTCAGCTGTATTGCAAAGGAAAATTCCTCCAAAGTGCAAAGATCCAGGTACGTTCACCATGCCATGCACCATTGGTAAAACCAAGTTTGAAAGAGTTATGTTAGATTTAGAAGCATCTATTAACATCATGCCATATTCTATTTATGCTTCTTTAAATCTTGGACCTTTTGCGGAAATTGGTATTACCATTCAAATTGCTGATCGTTTTAATGCATATACCAAAAGAGTTGTGGAAGATGTGCTTGTGCAGGTGAATCAATTGGTTTTCCCAGTAGACTTTTATGTTCTTGAAATAGAGGATGAGACATCTTCTAATCCAACACCGATTCTTATAGGGAGACCATTCTCGAAAACTGCTAGAACCAAGATTGATGTTCATGATGGCACTCTCACCATAGTGTTTGATGGCAAGGTGATCCGTTTCAATATTTTTGAGGCAATGAGGTACCCTAGTGACTTATATTCTGTTTTTGTAGTTGACGTTACTGATTCTCTGCCACAACAATATTTTGAGTTAAATCGTAAGAATGGATTGGATATAGCTATTAATGAGCACATAGGGATAGAAAATTCTAAGGAGTTAGAAATTTTGATACAAGTGTCCAAAGAAATGGAGGAAGTTGTGACAAGCTTAGATGAGACCATCGCAATAACCACAAATAGGTATGATGTTTCGTACATTCAATTTCCTTTATCTAATGAGAAAATTCTTCCTTCTGTGATGACAGCCCCTGCCTTGGAGCTTAAGCTTCTTCCAGATCATTTGAGGCATGGATTCTTGAGTGAGAATGATCCTTTGCCAATTATAATAGAAATGGGCCTTGCACGAATACAAGAAGAGAAATTCGTCCGAATACTTACATACCACAAAACAGCTATTGGGTGGACGATTGCTAACATCCAAAGCCCAGCCATATGCATGCACCAATTCTTGTTGGAAAAAGGATCCAAGCCCACTAGAGAAGCACAGCAGAGATTGGACCCTGCCATGATAGAACCAATGTCGGGCTGAGGACGTTAAACCAAGCGCTTATTGGGAGGCAACCCAATGTTTTTGAAAAATTGATGCGTTCGAAACTAGCAAGTATACTAGTCGCACAAGTAATAAAGTGATAAGTAAGATATCGTTCCCACGAGGATTGATTCTAATTGAATTTGTTATTTCCAGCAACAATAAACTAAACAGGGGGGGATTTTTGTTGAATGCTTTACTAAATGAAATAAGAATGCAAGTAAAGAATAACAAAACAGAAAGTAAATTTGAATGAAAAATCAATGGGAGACACTTGGTTAAGAGTTCATTCTCTGCCACAAGATATGAATTTGTGAATTAACATAGAATTGTAATCCAATTACAGCATTGAAGTTATCAACCGTAGATAACAACAAGCTCTGTTATCCCAATCTTTCCTTACTTTGTTGTTAAATAAAACAAGCTCTTTATTTAATCTCTATCCATTAAACAACCTAGAACAAGCTCTCTGAGTTTAATTCAATGGAAGCATTACGATGAGAAAGATAGGTTGATCTAAGCAATAATCACACAAGTTCGGATTATTTAACCTAGGTTGTATTTTCCAATTGCAATCTCTGATCACAATTTTGCTACTAATGATTGGAAATTCATGACAATTACGGATCAAGATTTCTAATCTAGCAATAGACAACAACAGATTATATTCAGTTGGCCATTCCAAATACAATCAGTAAGCAATCATAAGCATTAGATATGGGAAAATACAAGCAACTTCAATTAGAGAATTGGATAACAATTTCTTACACAATCAACTCACAAAATCCATATCAAGGGCTTTGAAATCACCCTCAACCAATTCAGATTTAGTTACACATATTCAATCAGAATAACAAATACAATACAGAGAAATTCCAGAATTGAAAAGGAAAGAAAGAACTTAGCAAATTCTTTGAAAATCTTCTTTGTAGATGAATCTTCTTGGAATTGTAGTTCCTCCTCTTTCAAAATCTTCTTTCTCCTTCAAGAACTCCAAGGGATGAGAGAAATCCAGAAATGCAGCCTCCTCCCACGTTTTCCCCTCTTCAAGTTATGAAAATAAAACCCTAAAATGTGTTTAAATACTCTGCTACAGTGACTTGCTACAGTGCCCGTATTATACATGCTACAGTGCTTGTGGAATTATATTTCTATACATCTCACACTGTTTTGATTACAACTTTTGGTACACTGAATGGATTTATAAACCGTAAATTTCTCCAGAAAATAGACTTCGAGAGCTTTCCAACGGTATATAATATGTCATCGGGTTCATTGTATATCAATACAATTAAATCCGAGAAGATCACTGACTAGCAGAGGTGAAAATGAAGGGTTTTACTCCATTTTTGTGCAAGTTGCTCCAAAACTCCTACAAACATCAAAACCACACAAAAACATAAAAATACCAAGGAATATAGCAAAGAAACATGGACGAATTGATATAAAAGTAATACATAAATAGACACCTATCAAATTCCCCCACACTTAGACTTTGCTAGTCCTCGAGCAACTAAAATGATACGAAACAAAACTAAACCGAAACAGAATCAGAGAAAAATTAAAACACACCATGCTTCAACTTGCAAATAGGCCTCAAAGATTGTACTTAATTATAACCCAAGGAATACTTCAAAATAATGCACTTGATCAAGAATTTTATCTCAAAATTAGTTTCGCTTCACTTCAATTCCTCAAGTGTGTGTGTGTAGAGCCATTCTCACCTAATCACTTGTAACCCGGATGAGTTTATGCATAAAAATGAATCATATTTAATATTGAAGATGTGTGTATAAATGAACTCCATAGGCCTGCTTTTCAAGTCACTCTCCACTAATGTAGACATGCACAACACCAAGGATCAAGTAGGACTTTATTAAGCTTGTAACGTTTGGCTTGGGTGAAGGTATGATAAAGGATAATAATTAGGCTCAAATCACCCACAAACACATAAAATCATTCAATATTATGTGGAGCTCAAGCCCATGACATAAAAAATTCATTCTTATTCATCAAATGACTCTCCCAAACTTATTCAGAACACTCGAACTCTCTTTTTTTTTTTTTTTGTAGAAAGCAAAAGAAACTACACCCCCACACTTTGTTGTTTCATTCTTTTTAAGAACGCCCAAGGGTATAGAACTCTTTTTTTTTTCTTTTTTTTTAACTGCTTTTTTTTTAACTGCAATTCCACTCCCCCACACTTAAACAATACATTGTCCTCAATGTTTAAGTACGTGGAAGATAAGTACAGATTTTTTTTCTTTTTTTTTTAACAAACATAATAAAACTCACTTGCATTGCTCATGGCATAATCCAACCTCCTCTAACTTCCCAAAACCAGAACATAGCTCAAAATGTAATTGCGAATGATTTACATGCTCATAGGTAAGGGATAAACTGTTTGGAACAAATTCAATTAGGTTAGGAAATCTTTTAGTGAGTTAACAAAGAAAAAGGTTTACAGAGGCTCAAAGGGGTAACTAGGGATCAATTTTAGTCAAGGTTGGCTCTTAAGGCTCAAACGGTCCAAAGATGGCCTAAATCATTTCCCTAATGTTGCACAGTCTAGGATTTCGCCTCGAGTGACCATCAAAGAAGTTCTAGAATTCATTGAAATCTGGAGAAACACTTAAATTACATAAACTTTCTCTAAGTAAACAAATAACTCAGTGATAATGGCTCAGTGCTCAATTTTGTGCAAGGAATCAAAGGTAAAGCAAAAACTAATTAACATTTCAAGCACAAAGATCCATGCATCATTTATCATTTTCCAAGAGTTATTCTTAATTCAATCATTATCTTATCATCGACCCACAAAATGCAAGAAAAGAGGTACGTGGCGTTGTTACACCTGAGTCAAGATTGTATATTTCAACAATCCTTAGGACCAGTAGCCCGCAGACTTAAGGTTTCCAGCCTATATACCTTTATTATGAAAGAACAAAACAAGAAACAAGACACTTCAAACAACATGAAATAAACAAACTACAGATTTATTGAGAGAGAATGCGTTTCAAGGTTAAGAAAACCCCATATTCTGCCATTCTCAGGTTTTTCCACAATTGTTTTTTTTTTTTAATCAAAACTGATAAAGATAAAAACACATAACAACTCTAAATTACGCAAAACTAAACTCACTCATAAAATAACAAAGTTCAACAAGTCAGCAAACAAAAACAAGTTAGTTAGAATGGGTCTACAAAGTTTAGAAGTTAGCCTCCTTATTCAGCCATTATGGATTGAAGAGATCCAGAATGCGTTTCAAGAGAACTTGAACTTTTTAAGCCACCACTCTAAAAACCGAGATTAGAAAATATTACCTGGGACGAAAGAAATAACCTGAAAAAGCTCAAAAGAAACGACATGAAAAATCTCAAATAAACACACTAAAAAGAAAGCAAACAAAAACGAAGCAAACCAGCAAATAGAGATTACAGATGGAGGGTTAAATCTAGTTGACGCCTTTTGTTGCCTTCTCCAAACCAATTTATCCGAGCCATTGTTGGATCAGGTGAATAAACGAATTCTTGTAGTTTGTCAATTAACTCTCCTGCAGTTGAAGCTGTAACCAGCATTTGCCTTGCTGACGGTGAGATGAAATTTTTTTCTACAGCTTGATCAAGAAAGGACAACAAACCATCAAAAAAATTATTAACATTTAACAAACCAATGGGTTTCCGATGGATGTTTAGCTGTGCCCAAGAGGTGATTTGAAATATCTCCTCTAATGCACCATAACCACCCGACAAAGCTATAAATGCATCGGACTTAACAACCATATGTGCAATACGCTCATGCATCCTAGAGACCTGTAACTCTTCCCCGATTGTGTTGCCTACGATATCTCGTACAGCTAATGGTTTAGGGATAATGCTGAGAACTTTGCTCCCTCCTAGGGATGTAGCTGTTGACACACACCCCATTAACCTAAGACTACCCCCTCCATAAATCAAATGAATACCCCTCGCAGCTAATGTCCTACCAAGATCAAGAGCTGCTGTGGTAACTCTCCATCTTTACCAAATTGCGATCCGCAAAATACGCATATATTGCGGAATCGCCGAATTGGTGTTTTCTCCATTTCTACCAGTGCTCTAATCTTGTGTAAGACACGTTAGATATTATGCTTTTCAATTGCAAGACAGGTTATGGAATGACATATGAAAATATGCAGAATGTATATATACACCCAGAAACCTCTCAAATTTTGACACATGGGGACATACTTTCGGTGGGGGTTGCTCGATGCAGATTTATCGCCCCAAGATTTGAAAAATGAGATATGCTTTCGGTGAGGTTTGACAAAACCTACACACTTGTCTCCCACGTGAAGCATGGAAAATGGAGATACACTTTCGGTGGAGGTTGACAAAACCTCCACACTTGTCTCCCACGTGTACTTATGCCATAGGGTAGTCATATGGTTTGTCAAAAAGAAAACTTGAAATTAAAACAAACAAAATCAACAACAACACAAAAACAACATTGATAATCAGATCAAACGAAACAAGAGAAAAAAAAATTCGACAACAACAACACACATTCAAATGTACAAGTAGTTGTGATTGTGGCTCACATCTTCCTCTGGTTTTACGTCCAGTAACGGCTGAAACGCCTTCTATGAGTCAGGGATTTGCTTCCCATCCAGTTTTCTTATAAACTGGCAAACAGGGTCGTTTTTTAGTCAGATTCCCTAGACTATAACACTGCAATTCATCACGAAATTGTGTCCATAGATTAAGCAATTCACGCTGAACAAGTCCACAAGAATGTGACTCGAGAGTTAACAAAACATTATCCATCGACTCATTACTCAAACCATTCTTAATAAATGAAAGTTTATCTTTTCTATTCCTGGACTTAAAACCTAATGAACGACAAGTCTGGTTACAATTCCATCTAGCACATTTATAACATACTTGTAACCTTTTCGCTCTTCACCTCTTGGCGTAGTAGCTCTTTCCTAGACCAGGCATGTATTTTGCGAGATTAATGTCCGGCTCACCGGACAATCTCACTTTGGCTTCGATAAGCCATCGGATATCAGCAGGCACATTAGGAGCATCAACGCCCAAAGTCTAGTCATCCGTACTTTATAAATTTTAAACACAGCATTTTGAGGAAGTGAAGGGAAATATTTACGAAGGTTCGATAGAAAGATATCAGCATCCATTGAAGAGAAGAAAAGAAGAGATATTACCGATAATGCGATTGAGTTTGTTCTTCTCCCAGATATGCACGTTTCAAACCTTCGAACAATTGCTTCAACTCCCGTGTGAATGTTTCCTCAAGCTGTTGCACAACTGAACTCGAAGCACGGAATAATCAAATAAACACAAGAAAAGAAAAGAAAATAGATACACATAAAAGAAATAAAAACACAAGAGCAAACGAAAGTCAAAAACAAACAACAAAGCAAATGAGACAGATGGCAAAGAGAGATAAACCTGATCAATTATAATAGCCCATGAGAGGAATCTCCTCGAAACACAAAAATTGATCATTACTACCTTCTTTTCTTTGTCTCTTTTTATTTATGTTTCAAAAACATTGGGTTGCCTCCCAATAAGCACTTGGTTTAATGTCCTCAGCCTGACGTTATCTATCCTCACCCATCAAGATAAGTTGGCTCGTAGAGAGGTACCTCATCGATGTCCTGCATCAATGAATTCTCATAGTAAGGCTTCAACCTGTGCCCGTTCACCTTGAATACTTTATCCGTTTTTAAGCTCTTGATTTCCACTACACCATGGGGAAAAACATTAGTAATAACAAAAGGTCCAACCCATCGAGATCGTAATTTACCTGGAACTAACTTGAGGTGAGAATGAAATAAAAGAACTTTCTGTCCCACTTCAAAATTCTTCCTGGAGATCATTTTATCATGAAATGCCTTAGTTCTCTCCTTGTAAATTCTGGAATTCTCATAGGCATCATTTCTAAGTTCTTCCATTTCTTGCAGTTGAAGCTTCCTTTGTTCTCCAGCAGCATCCATCTCCATGTTACAAAGCTTTACTCCCCACCATGCTTTATGTTCGAGCTCCACTGGAA